>CANIUD010000329.1:202500-373352 GCA_947470075.1 Closterium sp. Yama58-4 | reverse complement strand
GGGAGAGGAGGGGAGAGGAGGGGAGAGGGAGGGGCGAGGAGGGGAGAGGAGGGGAAGAGGAGGGGAGGAGAGGGGAGAGGAGGGGAGAGGAGGGGAGAGGAGGGGAGAGGGAGGGAGGGTGCTGAGTGGGGTCAGCGGGGCGAGCTGTGTGCGGGAAGGTTGACTCCCTTGTGCACCCGCGGCCATTCACAAGTGAACAATGTCCGTGGGGACAAGGAGCAGAGCAGGGAGTGTGGAATGCCAGGAACGCGAATAGTGGATCCGACAGGCCGTACTGTCACAGCAAACGGCGAGTCATATCGAAACTATGACTGCACGGACAGCAAACTATCGAGGTCCATTGAAGTCCTTTTAAGTCCATCAAAGTCCATCTGTCTGGCTGCACAGCACAGTTTTGAGGCGCCTCAAAACTAAATGGCGAGTCGTACCATACGGCGGCCCATCTGTCTGGCTGGACGGAACAAGGATGTGCATTTCCACACAAGTGAAAATCCTCCAATATCAGATTGAGAATTCTCAGAAAAACGGATTTAACATAAGTGGAATTCTACGCCGGATTAAAAACACCTGCACTCACACTGAAAAAATCACTTTGGTGCCGCCAAACTCCGCATAGGCCGACCCCGCCGCCTGTGTGACCGTCTTTGCCTTGAGAACTGTGAGGGTCGTGTCATGGGGGGGAGGGGGGAGGGGAAGGGAGTGAGGGGAAGGGGGGAGGGGCTTGTGGGGAGAGGCTTCAGAGCCGACTCATGAATTCCGAGCACGTCGCGTGCACTCACACGCGGCGCGGCTCTCCTCCAGCGACTGGCCATCGGCGCGGAGCCCGTCGTCGCCGATCACGCGCGCCAACGACCCCGCCGCGCCCCGCCGCTTCAACGGCGGATAGGACAGCACCGCGGCGCGCCGCTGCTGCGCCAGCGCCATGGCTGCGAGCGCGCTGACTCTTTCAGAAGCGCGCGCTTTGTCAGAGGCGTGGCGATCGCAGAGTGAAAGCGGTGTCGCACGAGGCGTAGGTCGGAGCTACACTTACGGTAAAGAGGTTGAAACGGTTCTCAACGTGTAGTCGGATGGGCTGGGTGGCGTGATAACTACTAAGAGCTACCGTAGGAAACAACGCGCGGTATGTGAAGGGCGAGAAGAACTGCGAAGAGATGACGCTCTACATCGTTAAGAGTTGCATCGTTATACTCGTCACATATTGACTCAGAAAAGAAAAGCATGTCGTATAAATCCACAAATGACCTGGAAATAGTAGTAACAAGCACTGTACTGTACAATCTTAAAGGACCGGTTTCTAGTATTTCAGCATTAACACCAGTACATACAGTTCAGCTGAAACAATCTGCTACAATTCTAAAACAAGTCTCGCCCGCGCATCCCAGACTAAGCAAACAGGCTCTTGGCCTGCTCCTTGCCTCGGCATCACTCTCCCCACCACTGAACGCCCCTCCATGCTCCGCCGTAAACTTGAGTCGCGTCGTCGGCACCCCACCTGCACTCCCCACCACAATCTCCGTATCCACGACCACCACATCGTCCTCCCGAAATCCCCCCTCAGAATCCCCTTGGCCAGCTCATTCTCCACCTCATGCTGAATCACCCGCTTCACCGGGCGCGCACCGTACGCCGGGTCATAGCCCAGGTGGCCGAGGTGGTCGACGGCGGCGTCGGTGACATGGAGGCGGATCTTGCGGTCCTTGAGGCGCTGCTGCACGCGCGCCAGCTGTAGACGTACGATGCGTGTGATCTGCGCGGCGTCGAGCGACTGGAAGACGATGAAGTCGTCGATGCGGTTCATGAACTCGGGGCGGAAGATGGCGCGGGCGGATTCCATCACTCGCTCCTTCATCACCTGCTCATGGCACGGGGGAAGGAGGAAGTGGAGGGAAGGGTTGAATGAGCAAATGCAGGATGGGGCGGGGGGGCTGGAAGACGATGAAGACGTGGATGCGGTTCATGAACTCAAGGTGGACTCCATCACACGCTCCTTCATCACCTGTGTGTGAAGAGGGGGGGTGAGGGGTGCGTGGAGGGGGGGGGGGGAGGGGTGTGTGGAGGGGGGGGGGGGCGAGGGGTGTGAGGAGGGGGGGGGGGGGGGGGAGGGGTGTGAGGAGGGGGGTTCCAATCATGGGATGAAGGAGAAACTAATCAAGTAAGCAGCAGGAAAGCACACATGAAGGACCTTCGCATGAAATCATTCACAAGGCGGCACATGCCAGCCAGCACCCACACAGCACACGCACGCACGCACCTGGTACTGCACGTCCTTGTCAGCGGCCTGGTGGTCGAGCGCCTGCAGGATGTACTGCGAGCCCACGTTGGACGTCATGATGATCACTGTGTTGCGGAACGACACCGTGCGCCCCTGGCTGTCCGTCACCCTCCCGTCGTCCAGAATCTGTCATGCAGGGGGGGGTGTGTGGAGAAGAGAGGACGGTGTGTGTGAGGAGGAGGATAGAAACGGCAGATCGGGAACCAGAAGAAGAGGGAGGAGGGACAGCCGAGGAGCACAAGGGGAATATGCAGTTTCAGTGGTCGGCAGGAAAATGCGCAAAGCGAGACGAAGCACACATGCATGAAGGCACAGCAGTGAACAACCGAGTCACGGAAGAGCAGAGAAGCGGGCGAGCTGGCGCACCTGCAGGAAGACGTTGAAGACGTCCCCATGCGCCTCTCCACCTCGTCAAACAGCACCACGGAGTACGGCCGCCGCCGCACCGACTCTGTGAGCTGCCCGCCCTCCTCGTACCCCACGTAGCCCGGGGGTGCTCCTATGAGGCGAGACACGGAGTGCTTCTCCATATACTCGCTCATGTCGATTCGTACCAGTGCCTCCTCACTGTCAAACAGGAACGCCGCTAGGGACTTCGCCAGCTCGGTTTTACCCACACCTGGGGGGAGCATAAGGTGGACATGGGAGAAAGGAGGGGGAGAGCGTGATGCCGCATTCTTCACGGAATGCTTCTCCATATACTCGCTCATGTCAGTTCGTACCAGCGCCTCCTCGCTGTCAAACAGGAATGCTGCCAGCGTCTTGACCAGCTCCGTCTTGCCTCCGTCCATGAATAGAAGGGGAGGATAAGGGGAAAGGGTGGAAAAGAGATGCCAGGTGAGGCACGAGTAAAAAACAATTCTCCTCCAAGTGCTAAGTCACGTGGATGAGGAGAACACTCACCAGTAGGGCCCATGAACATGAAGCTGGCGATAGGGCGGTTGGGATCCGACAGCCCAGCGCGCGACCGCTGAATTGCCTCCGCCACCGCTGTCACGGCCGTCTCCTGGCCGATGAGCCTCTTGTGGAGCTCGTCGTCGAGCTTGAGCAGCTTCTCCCTCTCCGACTCCTGCAGCTTGTCCACCGGGATGCCCGTCCACTTGGCCACCACCTCCGCAATATCGCTGCTCGTCACCTCCTCGCGCAGCATGGACTTCCCCGACTGCTGGTACTCGTTCAGGGCCGCCACGGCGTCGGAGAGCTGCTTTTCCAGCGAGATGAGGTTGCCGTACTTGAGCTCCGCGGCGCGGTTGAGGTCGTAGTCGCGCTCGGCTTGGCCAATTTCCACATTCACGCGGTCCACCTCCTCCTTGATGCTCTGGATGCGCGACATCACGCTCTTCTCGCGCTCCCACTGCTCGGTGAGCTCCGCCTGGCGGGTCTTGAGGGATTTCAGCTCGTTCTCCAGCCGCTCATAGCGCTCGCGGGACAGCCTGACGGGAGGAGAGGAGGAGGCGGATGTGTGGAGGGGAGGGGGAACAGCAGGACAGGTTGATAGATGAAGTGAATGTTGGAGTGGTAGCATATAAGTGGGCGGCGGCGACCAACACATTGACGGTCAAAAGATGCAGCACGTTGAGAAGAGTCAACAAGGTTGTAAAAAAGGTCAACAGAGTCAAAGGGGGTCAAGAGAGCGAAGCAGGCAGGCAGGCAGGCAGGCACCTGTCGGTGTCGTTGCCGAGGGAGAGGCGTTCCATCTCGAGTTTGAGCACGGCACGGTCCACCTCGTCCAGTGCCGTGGGCTTCGATGTGATCTCCATCTTGATCTTTGCTGCTGCCTCGTCCACCAGGTCGATCGCTGCATTAGTGGTGGGTGGGGGGGGTGGTGGAAGGGGGAAAACCGGGAGTGTTGTTAGCTACTGCCCACCAATGCCACTCGTCTAAGGCAGTGCGACTGCTGGTGATCTCCATCTTGATCTTCACTGCCGCCTCGTCCACCAGGTCGATCGCTGCATGTGGGAAGGAAGAAGAGGGGGTTGGGGGGAGGGGGAAGGGGAGAGAACCGGGAATGTTGTTAGCTGCTGGAGATCGATGCCACTCGTCCAGCGCAGCGCAGTGGGCTTGCTGGTGATTTCCATCTTGATTTTGCTGCTGCCTCGTCCACCAGATGGATGGCTGCACACGCAATGAGTGAATGGGAAGGGGAAAATTAGAGGAAACCGGGGAAAATCCCTAGCACAGGAGCTGAGACACCGAAGATGCACACTAGCTTCTGTCCACACCTGGGAATACACGTGCACAATTCAACTTCATTCGGCCGCACCTTTATCCGGAAGGAAGCGGTCGGAGATGTAGCGATCCGACAGGGTAGCCGCGGCAACCAGAGCATTGTCACTGATGCGCACCCCGTGGTGCAGCTCGTAGCGCTCCCTCAGCCCTCGCAGAATGCTGACAGTATCGGGCACGGACGGCTGTCCCACATACACCTGCTGGAAGCGGCGCTCCAAGGCGGGGTCCTTCTCAATGTGCTTGCGGTACTCGTCCAGCGTCGTCGCTCCAATGCACCTCAGCTCTCCGCGACCCAGCATGGGCTTCAACAGATTGCCTGCATCCATGGCTCCCTCGCTTGCTCCTGGTCGGGGGGGGGGAATGAAAGGGGAGGAGGGGGAGGCGAGGACAGGAGTGAGATTTAACATGGGCTTTAACAGATTGCTCTGGAGAAACAAAAGAAAGAGTCGAGATGGAATATGCAAGGGCACGGACGCCCTTCGATCGAGTCCCCACTCTCACAGCTGTGCATGCATCCACTAATCTCACCCCGTCACTCACCGGCGCCCACAACAGTGTGGATCTCATCGATGAAGAGCAGAATGCCACTCCCTCCCTGGCCACTCCCTCCCTGGCCACTCCCTCCCTGGCCACTCCCTCCCTGGCCACTCCCTCCCTGGCCACTCCCTCTGTCTACCATCTACTCACTCATCTCACCCGCGCCCATCCACTCACCGGCGCCAACAACGGTGTGGATTTCATCAATGAAGAGCACGATGCCACCGTTGCTGTCCGTAACCTCCTTGAGCACCGCCTTCAGCCGGTCCTCAAACTCGCCCCGGAACTTGGCTCCCGCGATCAGCGCTCCCATGTCCAGCGATATCAGCTGCACGCAAGCAAGCGCAAATGGGGGAAGGCAAAGGGGAAGAAGAAGCGGGATTAGGAGGAGTAGCAGCGCCAGAGGGGATAGGAAGTGAAGAGACGTGGAGGCTGCCATGAGGCGTTAGTGAGCTTATGTTTTTTTTTTTTTTTTAATTCTAAAAAAACATACGAAGTGAAGAGACGTGGAAATTGCCATGAGGTGTTAGTGAGCTGCATGCCAGCAGGCGGGCAGGCGGGCAGGAGCAGGTGTCACTTTTGAGAATTCTCAAAACATACCGGCAGACAGGCAGGAGCAGTGCTGACTCACCCGGCGGTTGATAAGCGCCTCTGGCACGTCGCCCTGCACTATGCGCTGCGCCAAGCTGGCAACAGCAAAAGAGGCATACAGGGGGATGGGAGAGAGAGATGCAGGAGGTGAGTGTGTGTGAGTGAAGCAGTGGAGGAAAGCGGGTGCGAGTGGGGCGCACAGATGACAGGCACAGTTCACACGTGGCAGCAAGACCGTTCGGGAGCTGATGGTGGGGGCGGAGCGGCAGCACCAAGTAACATGGTACCAGCGTGACGATTCCAATCCTCACCCCTTCACCCCTCAGACCCCACTCACCCTTCACACTCCACCCACACGCCACTCACCCCTCTGAAATAGCCGTCTTGCCGACGCCAGGCTCGCCGATGAGAACGGGGTTGTTCTTGGTGCGGCGCGAGAGGATCTGGATGGCGCGGCGGATCTCGTCGTCGCGCCCCACCACGGGGTCCAGCTTGCCCTGCCGCGCCATCTCCGTCAGATCACGCCCGTACCGCTCCAACGCCTCATACTTGTTCTCCGGCTCTGGGGGGAGAAGGGGGTGAGAGGGATGAGATGGGGGGACGGGGAGAGGGGAAGGGGAAGGTGAACAGGGCGTGGAAGGAAAATTCATCTGGACAGTGTGGTGCGGTGCGGCCACTAGCGCTGGTCGGTGTGCAGTGCATTACGGTGCGGTGCAGTGCGGTGCGGTGAGGTGGAGTGCGGTCACTCACGTTGGTCGGTGACCTTCTGCGAGCCGCGCACTTCCGCGACGGCCTTCTCCAGCGCCGCCTGCGACAACCCCGCGTCGCGCAGCGCCTTCTCGCCGAAGCGCCTGTCGCCGCAGAAGGCGAGGAGCAGGTGCTCGATGGACACGAACTCGTCGCCCATGCTCGCCTTGAAGCCGCGCGCGCGCTCTATCAGCGCCTCCAGATCGCGCCCCAACATCTGACTCGAATCGCCCGAGACCTAGGGTGAGGGTGAGGAAGGGAAGGGAGCGGGGGGAAGATGGGGAAGGGAAGACGAGAGGGAGGGTGAGGGTGTGAAGGAATGTGAGACGTCTCAAAACTCTTATCGGCGCGCATCACCTCAACTTTCCAGCGACGAGCAACACACGACGCACAACGCACCTTGGGTTGGCGCGCGATGTAGCGGTCGGTGGCGGCGAGGAGCTCCGTGCCGTCGCTGCCGGCCTTGGCGACGATGCGGCGCGCGAGGCCGTTGCGCTGCTGCAGCAGCGCCTTCATGAGGTGCTCCGTCTCCACGATCTGCTGCCGGCTCTCCTTCGCCACCTCCGGCGACGCAATTATCACCTGCCACGCCGCCTCCGTGAACTCGCCCTGGCTTATCTGCGCGCACCGTGTGCGGGGGAAAGGGGGGAGAGTGAGGGGGAGACGTCAAAGGCCTGACAGAAGTAGGTGCGCATCGAACAGCGCGCCGCAACGCCCCGTTATATACACGAATAGAAAACTAATAAGTAAACACCAAACGAAAGCACAAAAAAACACAAAAACACGTTATGCAGTAATGACGAGATTAAGGCAGGCAGTTTCTCAGAGTCTGCTTAACCCTAGACTTCTCAAAACCTAAGCTCTGGTAATAGTCTCACCCTCCCTCCACTGGCGGCAGCGCGGCACGGTGCAGAACGGTGGAAGCGCCGTCGAGGCGCCACTCCTGGCGACTGAGCTAGGGCTGGTGACAGGGGTCGCCCACTGAAGTGTCGCAGCTGCGAGTTGACGAAATCCGACGACAGCTGAGTCGAGGAGCCCGACGACGCTGCGCGAACGCCATGCGACGGAGACGGCGACACGTGGCAGCGTGTCAGTAGCTGCGGGCCAACGCGGGAGAGAGAACTAAGAGTTGCGACGGGAGTGCGGCGAGGATGAGAGCGAAGCGCTGCTGCCGGCGCTACCTGCCGTGTGGCAGCGAGACGAGCGGCGACGGTATCCATGACGCGAGGCACACTGCGGTTGGCAAGACGCACGAGAGTGGCTGCGCACATGTATGGTAACAACTACAAAACTATGCGGTTAGGCAAATTTGTTGAAGCAGAGAAGCTAGGGAGCAGATTTGTTGGCAGGTGAGGCAAATTGGAAATTGAGCAGTCAAAGAACGCAGATCTGACGTGGGAAGGCGAAATATATAGGGCTCACGAAAAGCGGGTAGGATGAAGTAACAGAGAGAATTCGGTTCGCTCGCTTGCGCCTCACGCATATCTCCGCGTCCTTGCGCAGCAAAATGGCGGACGCGGGAGGCGAGCGGGGCACACCTCAGCAAGGCCCGTGCCACGTGTTGCACAATCCATCCACGTGTAGACTGGAGACTTCGACAGAGTTGTAGAGCCTTCGCGAAGGCGGCTTTGTTGCGATAGAGGATGGACGAAGCTGGTGTTATTGAGCTTTGACAAGTGTTTTGATTTAACAACGAATGGTATATGTATGTGTATGCAGAATGTATGTGAATCTTACAATGCGAGCAAAGGCATGAGCCAGAATTAACAAAAAAAATCATGGGTAATTGATATGCATGATAACTCGAATGGAAAATGGACATTCATTCTACCAGGTGGAGAAAGGCGCAGTGATGGTGACGACTCAGAACAGAAGTGGACCACAGCTGATGTGTGCAGATGATGTAGGCCTAACCAGCTGATGAGAGACCCTCTAAACATACCCTCTAAAGTAAGCCTAGAATGAGAGATTATAATCTTACACTTAGGAGCCAGTGTTATGCAGAGTTGCCCAATTAGACTACAGGCTGTATCACGAAACTACCAACATAAAAGGTTCAGCTGGCATAATTTTCTATGTCACTCTTCAGCCACCCAGAATTCCAGGAGACTCGCTTGGTCGCGGTATGTAGGCTCGATAGCGTGATAGAGAAATGTGGAGGAGTTACGCTTTAGTGTGTCAACGATAGGCTGTTGATATTAACAGACGACTTTGGCCTCGTTATGCGCGGGTTAGGCGTGATTGCATGCAGCGACAACGTTGTTCGCCTATTACTAGCTGTGACTTCATGCATACTTGAGGCGTCTAAACGTAACTCTAGGCGTCTAGACGCTATTTTAGACGTCCAGGCAGTAGGATTAAAAAAAGTATTCAGGCGTCTAATAGTCGCTTCTTCAGGACTCCAGACGTTACTTGAGGCGTCGAAGTCGTTACTTGCGGTGTCTAGTCGTCACGTGAGGCGTTCAGACGCCTTTACCAGGGTCTCTGGAAGGCTGGGATGGGCAAGAGGAACAAAGGGCGAGGCGGGCAGCGGAACCAGCAACCCGCTCAGCACCGCCAGGTGCTGCCCCAGCTGGAGTGTCAGCAACAGCCGCAGCAAGGGGAGGGGGGCGGGAAAGCGGAGGATGGGGAGAGGGAGGACCCCGCGAGCTGCGCTGCTCAGAACGCGGCGCAGCAGCAAGGCTGCGCCGCAGACGATGGGACTGTGGCCGCAGTGCCAGTCCCCGTTGACGCTGCCAATCCTCCAAGCAACGTGCCCACGGCAGGTACTGTTGGGGCCGTGTGACGCTGTGGTCCTATAACGCGGATATGTTGGACAGCCTATGCATGCCATGACGGATGAGTGGCACCATGACAGACAGATTGACTTGTAGTGATATGCTGCATCGCATTGGCGTTCTTGCATCATGGAGTTGCTGTCCGTTGCTCTGCCATGCCACACCACACCTCCCTCTGCTCTGCTCTTTCCGCCATCACCCCGCGACCGCACGCGTCTGTGCATGCACGTGACGTGACACGACACAGCAGCTGTTACAGGGTGCAACGAGGAGGGCACGGGGGGTGAAGACACGGTCGGGGAGGGCAGCGGTGAGGGCGGGATGGAGGGCGTGGCGTGGCAGTGGCAGCAGCTGCAGGCCAGCATGTTACAGCAGATCGAGTAAGTATTATGGCTGGTGTGGCGTGACACGGTGGCGGGCGGTAGTGGAGAGGGCGGGATGTGGGGCGTGGCATGGCAGTGGCAGCAACTGCGGGTCAGCATGGCGCAGCGAATTGAGTGAGTGCCGTGCCGTGCCTGGTGCTGGTGACTTTTGAGTCGACTCAAGAGCCACTCCACAGCAGATGGAAGTGAGCTCCATGGCTGGTGTGGCGTGGTGTGGCGGCAGGGTGCGTAGTGTGAGCCTCGTCGCACGGATGAGGTCCCTCAGAACTACGCGTTTTGGTTAACTAGGCACTATTTGTTGGAATCATGGCCTCCTCAGCGCACCTGCATTTTAGCTACGACTCATGCAGGCTGCATGTGTGTGTGTGCGTGTGTGTGTGGGGGTGGGGAGAGGGGGGGGGCGCGTGCGTGCGTGCGTGCGTGTGCACACCTCCCTGGCCTGTCCCTCCGCCCAATCTCCGCCCTGCTCAGTCGTGGCACAGCAAGCAGCAGTGGCAGCTCCAAGGCAGCCGTGGCTGGAGAAGTCTCAAAACCCCCTCCTCCCCCCTTCCATCCCTCTCTCCATCCACCCCTCCCCTGCCCTCCCCCCCCACTCCCCCCCCTTTCCTTTCCCCTCCCCTCCTACCCCCCCTCTCCTCTCCCCTCGCCCCGCTCCTTGCTCCCAGTTCAATGGCGGCACAGCAAGCAGCAGTGATAGCCAGAGAAGCAGCATTGGGGGAGAGGGAGGAAGGGGTGACGCAGAGGGAGGAGCGAGTGAGGGCGAGGGAGGAGAGAGTGAAGGAGAGGGAGGAGGTGGTGAGGGTGCGGGAGGAGAAGGTGAGGGCGAGAGAGGTGGAGTGGCAGAAGCAGAGAGGTTCAGCTGCCTTGGCTGCTTCTGGTGGCGGGAAAGTGGCTTCACAAGCAAAGGTGAGCAAGAGACAGAGCGTGAGAAAAGAAAACTGTATTTTAAAAGGATGCGGATGAGCAGAGCATGTCAGCGGGGAGCAGCCTACGCGGTTGTGTGGGCCGATTGTATGCCGCTTGAGCTGGTAAGGTGGGGGGTTGGGTGTGGAATTTCCCTGTATGTCTTAGTTCACATCACACACTGTCTTCTTCTCTCTGTCCTTGCCCTCTTCTGTCCTTGCCCTCTTCTGTCGTTTGGTCAACTTGCTAAAGCCTTGCATGCGAGCTGAGAGTTTCTCCTCCTTTTCTCTCCATTCCAGGCCCTTCCCGTCCCTTCCCCTCCCTTTCCCTCCCTTCCCCGCCCCTCACTTTAGGTGGCTGATCTGTGCCGCAGGGAGAAGCAGCTGCAGGCAAGCCAGGTGAGGGATGTGCAGCTGCAGGCAAGCCAGGTGAGGGATGTGCAGCTACAGGCAAACCAGGTGAGGGATGTGCAGCTGCAGGCAAGCCAGGTGAGGGATGTGCAGCTGCAGGCAAACCAGGTGAGGGATGTGCAGCTGCAGGCAAACCAGGTGAGGGATGTGCAGCTGCAGGCAAACCAGGTGAGGGATGTGCAGCTGCAGGCAAACCAGGTGAGGGATGTGCAGCTGCAGGCAAACCAGGTGAGGTATGTGCAGCTACAGGCAAACCAGGTGAGGGATGTGCAGCTACAGGCAAACCAGGTGAGGGATGTGCAGCTGCAGGCAAACCAGGTGAGGGATGTGCAGCTACAGGCAAACCAGGTGAGGGATGTGCAGCTACAGGCAAACCAGGTGAGGGATGTGCAGCTACAGGCAAACCAGGTGAGGGATGTGCAGCTACAGGCAAACCAGGTGAGGGATGTGCAGCTACAGGCAAACCAGGTGAGGGATGTGCAGCTACAGGCAAACCAGGTGAGGGATGTGCAGCTACAGGCAAACCAGGTGAGGGATGTGCAGCTACAGGCAAACCAGGTGAGGGATGTGCAGCTACAGGCAAACCAGGTGAGGGATGTGCAGCTACCAGCAGGCAAACCAGGTGAGGGATGTGCAGCTACAGGCAAACCAGGTGAGGGATGTGCAGCTACAGGCAAACCAGGTGAGGGATGTGCAGCTGCAGGCAAACCAGGTGAGGGATGTGCAGCTACAGGCAAACCAGGTGAGGGATGTGCAGCTACAGGCAAACCAGGTGAGGGATGTGCAGCTACAGGCAAACCAGGTGAGGGATGTGCAGCTACAGGCAAACCAGGTGAGGGATGTGCAGCTGCAGGCAAACCAGGTGAGGGATGTGCAGCTACAGGCAAACCAGGTGAGGGATGTGCAGCTGCAGGCAAACCAGGTGAGGGATGTGCAGCTACAGGCAAACCAGGTGAGGGATGTGCAGCTACAGGCAAACCAGGTGAGGGATGTGCAGCTACAGGCAAACCAGGTGAGGGATGTGCAGCTACAGGCAAACCAGGTGAGGGATGTGCAGCTACAGGCAAACCAGGTGAGGGATGTGCAGCTACAGGCAATCCAGGTGAGGGATGTGCAGATACAGGCAAACCAGGTGAGGGATGTGCAGCTACAGGCAAACCAGGTGAGGGATGTGCAGCTACAGGCAAACCAGGTGAGGGATGTGCAGCTACAGGCAAACCAGGTGAGGGATGTGCAGCTACAGGCAAACCAGGTGAGGGATGTGCAGCTACAGGCAAACCAGGTGAGGGATGTGCAGCTACAGGCAAACCAGGTGAGGGATGTGCAGCTACAGGCAAACCAGGTGAGGGATGTGCAGCTACAGGCAAACCAGGTGAGGGATGTGCAGCTACAGGCAAACCAGGTGAGGGATGTGCAGCTACAGGCAAACCAGGTGAGGGATGTGCAGCTACAGGCAAACCAGGTGAGGGATGTGCAGCTACAGGCAAACCAGGTGAGGGATGTGCAGCTACAGGCAAACCAGGTGAGGGATGTGCAGCTACAGACAAACCAGGTGAGGGATGTGCAGCTACAGGCAAACCAGGTGAGGGATGTGCAGCTACAGGCAAACCAGGTGAGGGATGTGCAGCTACAGGCAAACCAGGTGAGGGATGTGCAGCTACAGGCAAACCAGGTGAGGGATGTGCAGCTACAGGCAAACCAGGTGAGGGATGTGCAGCTACAGGCAAACCAGGTGAGGGATGTGCAGCTACAGGCAAACCAGGTGAGGGATGTGCAGCTACAGGCAAACCAGGTGAGGGATGTGCAGCTACAGGCAAACCAGGTGAGGGATGTGCAGCTACAGGCAAACCAGGTGAGGGATGTGCAGCTACAGGCAAACCAGGTGAGGGATGTGCAGCTACAGGCAAACCAGGTGAGGGATGTGCAGCTACAGGCAAACCAGGTGAGGGATGTGCAGCTACAGGCAAACCAGGTGAGGGATGTGCAGCTACAGGCAAACCAGGTGAGGGATGTGCAGCTACAGGCAAACCAGGTGAGGGATGTGCAGCTACAGGCAAACCAGGTGAGGGATGTGCAGCTACAGGCAAACCAGGTGAGGGATGTGCAGCTACAGGCAAACCAGGTGAGGGATGTGCAGCTACAGGCAAACCAGGTGAGGGATGTGCAGCTACAGGCAAACCAGGTGAGGGATGTGCAGCTACAGGCAAACCAGGTGAGGGATGTGCAGCTACAGGCAAACCAGGTGAGGGATGTGCAGCTACAGGCAAACCAGGTGAGGGATGTGCAGCTACAGGCAAACCAGGTGAGGGATGTGCAGCTACAGGCAAACCAGGTGAGGGATGTGCAGCTACAGGCAAACCAGGTGAGGGATGTGCAGCTACAGGCAAACCAGGTGAGGGATGTGCAGCTACAGGCAAACCAGGTGAGGGATGTGCAGCTACAGGCAAACCAGGTGAGGGATGTGCAGCTACAGGCAAACCAGGTGAGGGATGTGCAGCTACAGGCAAACCAGGTGAGGGATGTGCAGCTACAGGCAAACCAGGTGAGGGATGTGCAGCTACAGGCAAACCAGGTGAGGGATGTGCAGCTACAGGCAAACCAGGTGAGGGATGTGCAGCTACAGGCAAACCAGGTGAGGGATGTGCAGCTACAGGCAAACCAGGTGAGGGATGTGCAGCTACAGGCAAACCAGGTGAGGGATGTGCAGCTACAGGCAAACCAGGTGAGGGATGTGCAGCTACAGGCAAACCAGGTGAGGGATGTGCAGCTACAGGCAAACCAGGTGAGGGATGTGCAGCTGCAGGCAAACCAGGTGAGGGATGTGCAGCTACAGGCAAACCAGGTGAGGGATGTGCAGCTACAGGCAAACCAGGTGAGGGATGTGCAGCTACAGGCAAACCAGGTGAGGGATGTGCAGCTACAGACAAACCAGGTGAGGGATGTGCAGCTACAGGCAAACCAGGTGAGGGATGTGCAGCTACAGGCAAACCAGGTGAGGGATGTGCAGCTACAGGCAAACCAGGTGAGGGATGTGCAGCTACAGGCAAACCAGGTGAGGGATGTGCAGCTACAGGCAAACCAGGTGAGGGATGTGCAGCTACAGGCAAACCAGGTGAGGGATGTGCAGCTACAGGCAAACCAGGTGAGGGATGTGCAGCTACAGGCAAACCAGGTGAGGGATGTGCAGCTACAGGCAAACCAGGTGAGGGATGTGCAGCTACAGGCAAACCAGGTGAGGGATGTGCAGCTACAGGCAAACCAGGTGAGGGATGTGCAGCTACAGGCAAACCAGGTGAGGGATGTGCAGCTACAGGCAAACCAGGTGAGGGATGTGCAGCTACAGGCAAACCAGGTGAGGGATGTGCAGCTACAGGCAAACCAGGTGAGGGATGTGCAGCTGCAGGCAAACCAGGTGAGGGATGTGCAGCTACAGGCAAACCAGGTGAGGGATGTGCAGCTACAGGCAAACCAGGTGAGGGATGTGCAGCTACAGGCAAACCAGGTGAGGGATGTGCAGCTACAGGCAAACCAGGTGAGGGATGTGCAGCTACAGGCAAACCAGGTGAGGGATGTGCAGCTACAGGCAATCCAGGTGAGGGATGTGCAGATACAGGCAAACCAGGTGAGGGATGTGCAGCTACAGGCAAACCAGGTGAGGGATGTGCAGCTACAGGCAAACCAGGTGAGGGATGTGCAGCTACAGGCAAACCAGGTGAGGGATGTGCAGCTACAGGCAAACCAGGTGAGGGATGTGCAGCTACAGGCAAACCAGGTGAGGGATGTGCAGCTACAGGCAAACCAGGTGAGGGATGTGCAGCTACAGGCAAACCAGGTGAGGGATGTGCAGCTACAGGCAAACCAGGTGAGGGATGTGCAGCTACAGGCAAACCAGGTGAGGGATGTGCAGCTACAGGCAAACCAGGTGAGGGATGTGCAGCTACAGGCAAACCAGGTGAGGGATGTGCAGCTACAGGCAAACCAGGTGAGGGATGTGCAGCTACAGGCAAACCAGGTGAGGGATGTGCAGCTACAGACAAACCAGGTGAGGGATGTGCAGCTACAGGCAAACCAGGTGAGGGATGTGCAGCTACAGGCAAACCAGGTGAGGGATGTGCAGCTACAGGCAAACCAGGTGAGGGATGTGCAGCTACAGGCAAACCAGGTGAGGGATGTGCAGCTACAGGCAAACCAGGTGAGGGATGTGCAGCTACAGGCAAACCAGGTGAGGGATGTGCAGCTACAGGCAAACCAGGTGAGGGATGTGCAGCTACAGGCAAACCAGGTGAGGGATGTGCAGCTACAGGCAAACCAGGTGAGGGATGTGCAGCTACAGGCAAACCAGGTGAGGGATGTGCAGCTACAGGCAAACCAGGTGAGGGATGTGCAGCTACAGGCAAACCAGGTGAGGGATGTGCAGCTACAGGCAAACCAGGTGAGGGATGTGCAGCTACAGGCAAACCAGGTGAGGGATGTGCAGCTACAGGCAAACCAGGTGAGGGATGTGCAGCTACAGGCAAACCAGGTGAGGGATGTGCAGCTACAGGCAAACCAGGTGAGGGATGTGCAGCTACAGGCAAACCAGGTGAGGGATGTGCAGCTACAGGCAAACCAGGTGAGGGATGTGCAGCTACAGGCAAACCAGGTGAGGGATGTGCAGCTACAGGCAAACCAGGTGAGGGATGTGCAGCTACAGGCAAACCAGGTGAGGGATGTGCAGCTACAGGCAAACCAGGTGAGGGATGTGCAGCTACAGGCAAACCAGGTGAGGGATGTGCAGCTACAGGCAAACCAGGTGAGGGATGTGCAGCTACAGGCAAACCAGGTGAGGGATGTGCAGCTACAGGCAAACCAGGTGAGGGATGTGCAGCTACAGGCAAACCAGGTGAGGGATGTGCAGCTACAGGCAAACCAGGTGAGGGATGTGCAGCTACAGGCAAACCAG
The DNA here is from genome assembly GCA_947470075.1 of Closterium sp. Yama58-4. Taxonomy (NCBI): domain Eukaryota; kingdom Viridiplantae; phylum Streptophyta; class Zygnematophyceae; order Desmidiales; family Closteriaceae; genus Closterium; species Closterium sp. Yama58-4. Next base: position 357,561 of record CANIUD010000329.1, on the reverse strand, counting down.
GTGAGGGATGTGCAGCTACAGGCAAACCAGGTGAGGGATGTGCAGCTACAGGCAAACCAGGTGAGGGATGTGCAGCTACAGGCAAACCAGGTGAGGGATGTGCAGCTACAGGCAAACCAGGTGAGGGATGTGCAGCTACAGGCAAACCAGGTGAGGGATGTGCAGCTACAGGCAAACCAGGTGAGGGATGTGCAGCTACAGGCAAACCAGGTGAGGGATGTGCAGCTACAGGCAAACCAGGTGAGGGATGTGCAGCTACAGGCAAACCAGGTGAGGGATGTGCAGCTACAGGCAAACCAGGTGAGGGATGTGCAGCTACAGGCAAACCAGGTGAGGGATGTGCAGCTGCAGGCAAACCAGGTGAGGGATGTGCAGCTACAGGCAAACCAGGTGAGGGATGTGCAGCTACAGGCAAACCAGGTGAGGGATGTGCAGCTGCAGGCAAACCAGGTGAGGGATGTGCAGCTACAGGCAAACCAGGTGAGGGATGTGCAGCTACAGGCAAACCAGGTGAGGGATGTGCAGCTGCAGGCAAACCAGGTGAGGGATGTGCAGCTGCAGGCAAACCAGGTGAGGGATGTGCAGCTGCAGGCAAACCAGGTGAGGGATGTGCAGCTGCAGGCAAACCAGGTGAGGGATGTGCAGCTGCAGGCAAACCAGGTGAGGGATGTGCAGCTACCAGCAGGCAAACCAGGTGAGGGATGTGCAGCTACCAGCAGGCAAACCAGGTGAGGGATGTGCAGCTACAGGCAAACCAGGTGAGGGATGTGCAGCTACAGGCAAACCAGGTGAGGGATGTGCAGCTGCAGGCAAACCAGGTGAGGGATGTGCAGCTACAGGCAAACCAGGTGAGGGATGTGCAGCTGCAGGCAAACCAGGTGAGGGATGTGCAGCTACAGGCAAACCAGGTGAGGGATGTGCAGCTACAGGCAAACCAGGTGAGGGATGTGCAGCTACAGGCAAACCAGGTGAGGGATGTGCAGCTACAGGCAAACCAGGTGAGGGATGTGCAGCTACAGGCAAACCAGGTGAGGGATGTGCAGCTACAGGCAAACCAGGTGAGGGATGTGCAGCTACAGGCAAACCAGGTGAGGGATGTGCAGCTACAGGCAAACCAGGTGAGGGATGTGCAGCTACAGGCAAACCAGGTGAGGGATGTGCAGCTGCAGGCAAACCAGGTGAGGGATGTGCAGCTACAGGCAAACTAGGTGAGGGATGTGCAGCTACAGGCAAACCAGGTGAGGGATGTGCAGCTGCAGGCAAACCAGGTGAGGGATGTGCAGCTACAGGCAAACCAGGTGAGGGATGTGCAGCTGCAGGCAAACCAGGTGAGGGATGTGCAGCTGCAGGCAAACCAGGTGAGGGATGTGCAGCTGCAGGCAAACCAGGTGAGGGATGTGCAGCTGCAGGCAAACCAGGTGAGGGATGTGCAGCTGCAGGCAAACCAGGTGAGGGATGTGCAGCTGCAGGCAAACCAGGTGAGGGATGTGCAGCTACCAGCAGGCAAACCAGGTGAGGGATGTGCAGCTACCAGCAGGCAAACCAGGTGAGGGATGTGCAGCTACAGGCAAACCAGGTGAGGGATGTGCAGCTACAGGCAAACCAGGTGAGGGATGTGCAGCTGCAGGCAAACCAGGTGAGGGATGTGCAGCTACAGGCAAACCAGGTGAGGGATGTGCAGCTGCAGGCAAACCAGGTGAGGGATGTGCAGCTACAGGCAAACCAGGTGAGGGATGTGCAGCTACAGGCAAACCAGGTGAGGGATGTGCAGCTACAGGCAAACCAGGTGAGGGATGTGCAGCTACAGGCAAACCAGGTGAGGGATGTGCAGCTACAGGCAAACCAGGTGAGGGATGTGCAGCTACAGGCAAACCAGGTGAGGGATGTGCAGCTACAGGCAAACCAGGTGAGGGATTTGCAGCTACAGGCAAACCAGGTGAGGGATGTGCAGCTACAGGCAAACCAGGTGAGGGATGTGCAGCTACAGGCAAACCAGGTGAGGGATGTGCAGCTACAGGCAAACCAGGTGAGGGATGTGCAGCTGCAGGCAAACCAGGTGAGGGATGTGCAGCTACAGGCAAACCAGGTGAGGGATGTGCAGCTACAGGCAAACCAGGTGAGGGATGTGCAGCTGCAGGCAAACCAGGTGAGGGATGTGCAGCTACAGGCAAACCAGGTGAGGGATGTGCAGCTACAGGCAAACCAGGTGAGGGATGTGCAGCTACAGGCAAACCAGGTGAGGGATGTGCAGCTACAGGCAAACCAGGTGAGGGATGTGCAGCTGCAGGCAAACCAGGTGAGGGATGTGCAGCTACAGGCAAACCAGGTGAGGGATGTGCAGCTGCAGGCAAACCAGGTGAGGGATGTGCAGCTACAGGCAAACCAGGTGAGGGATGTGCAGCTGCAGGCAAACCAGGTGAGGGATGTGCAGCTGCAGGCAAACCAGGTGAGGGATGTGCAGCTACAGGCAAACCAGGTGAGGGATGTGCAGCTGCAGGCAAACCAGGTGAGGGATGTGCAGCTGCAGGCAAACCAGGTGAGGGATGTGCAGCTGCAGGCAAACCAGGTGAGGGATGTGCAGCTGCAGGCAAACCAGGTGAGGGATGTGCAGCTGCAGGCAAACCAGGTGAGGGATGTGCAGCTGCAGGCAAACCAGGTGAGGGATGTGCAGCTACAGGCAAACCAGGTGAGGGATGTGCAGCTACAGGCAAACCAGGTGAGGGATGTGCAGCTACAGGCAAACCAGGTGAGGGATGTGCAGCTACAGGCAAACCAGGTGAGGGATGTGCAGCTACAGGCAAACCAGGTGAGGGATGTGCAGCTACAGGCAAACCAGGTGAGGGATGTGCAGCTGCAGGCAAACCAGGTGAGGGATGTGCAGCTGCAGGCAAACCAGGTGAGGGATGTGCAGCTGCAGGCAAACCAGGTGAGGGATGTGCAGCTACAGGCAAACCAGGTGAGGGATGTGCAGCTGCAGGCAAACCAGGTGAGGGATGTGCAGCTACCAGCAGGCAAACCAGGTGAGGGATGTGCAGCTGCAGGCAAACCAGGTGAGGGATGTGCAGCTGCAGGCAAACCAGGTGAGGGATGTGCAGCTACCAGCAGGCAAACCAGGTGAGGGATGTGCAGCTACCAGCAGGCAAACCAGGTGAGGGATGTGCAGCGGGAGGGGTAAGGCTGGTCAGCCAGCGTAGCGTGCAAGAATGGCCTTCACTCCACTTACACTGCGTTGCCATACCAAACCAACTCCTGTATATACCGCACCGCACCGCATGTGTAAGTTCTTTGCACTGTCATGCCAAACAAGCTCCTGTATTTGTCCCTTCCATAAGCAACTGATGCATCCAACTGCTTCCGCCCGTGGTGCTCAACGTATTTTGAGACGTCTCAAAAGGTGCTCAACGAATTTTGAGACGTCCCAAAAGGTGCTCAACGTATTTCTGAACCCTCCAGGCAGTGGTGGCGGCGCAGCAGAGGCAGGTGTTTGAGGTGGAGCGCGAGCTGGCGGGGCGGGAGAGGGCTTTGCAGCAGGCTTGGGCGCAGCACCTAAATGTGGTTGTCCCATTCACAAGTTTGACGCATCCACCCCCTTGCTCCCATGTTGCTCATCCCGCTCCCAGGCAGCAGTGGCGGCGCAGCAGAGACAGGTGTTTGAAGTGGAGAGGGAGCTGGCAGGACGGGAGAGAGCTCTTCAGCAGGCATGGGCTCAGCACCGCCTGCACCTGCAGGCCATCGGGTGGACTGCACGAGGGGGCGGGGCACAGGGGCAGGGGCAGGGGCAGGGGCAGGGGCAGGGGCAGGGGCAGGGGCAGGGGCAGGGGCAGGGGCAGGGGCAGGGGCAGGGGCAGGGGCAGGGGCAGGGGCAGGGGCAGGGGCAGGGGCAGGGGCAGGGGCAGGGGCAGGGGCAGGGGCAGGGGCAGGGGCAGGGGCAGGGGCAGGGGCAGGGGCAGGGGCAGGGGCAGGGGCAGGGGCAGCAGCAGCAGCAGGGGCAGGGGCAGGGGCAGGGGCAGGGGCAGGGGCAGGGGCAGGGGCAGGGGCAGGGGCAGGGGCAGGGGCAGGGGCAGGGGCAGGGGCAGGGGCAGGGAATGCAAGAAAAGGAGCAAGGGGGCACATCGGCAACGGATGAAGGAACACATGTGGTTGCTGGGTCGCCTGGAAAGGATGGGGAAATTGGAGGAGGTGATGGGCCAGGAGATGTGGAAAGAGGGGGCAGCAAGGAGGGGCTTGTGGGGTTGCACGAGGGGGGAGGCAGTGGAGGGGACAGGGGTGTGGGTGAGGGGAGTTGTGATGTGAGCTTAGATGATGCTGACTGCTGCTGCTGCTGCTGCTGCTGTTGTTGTTGGTGTTGGTGCCGCTGGTTTAGCTGATGGTGCTGCTGGTGCTGGTGGTGGTGCTGGTGGTGGTGCTGGTGCTGCTGCTGGTGCTGCTGCTACTGATGATGCTGCTACTCAAGATGCTGCTACTGATGCTGGTGCTGGTGCTGCTGGCGTGGAGGAGGGTGAGAAGCGAGTGGAGGTGGTGGGGGCAAGAGAGGTGGAGTCAGGGGGGGAGGGGGGGAAGGTGGAGGAGAGACGAGGGTTGGCAGAGGAGAGGGAGGAGCAGCAGGGACAAATAGGGCCGGGAATGGCAGGGGAAGTTAATGCAGACGGAGTTGCAGAGAAAAGAGGCAAGGAGGCGCTAAAGGTGGAAGTTGAGGCGAAAGCAGGAGGGGCGGATGCAGTGCAGCAGCGCAAGGAGGGCATGGGAGGCCCTGGGGGGGCAGCAGAGGGAGGAGAGGTCGGTGGGGGAAAGGCAGAGGAAGAGATAAAGGAGGACACGAGGTTGGGAGGTCAAAATGGGGCTGTGGCGAGGGGTGGAGGAGTGGCACGAGAGGAGGGGTCTAGAGAGGGGGCGATGGAGGGAGAGGGGAGGGATGGGAGTGAGGGACGGGTTTTCGAGAATCCTCAAAGATCTGTCACGAAGGTTTCTGCTGGCCTTGTGGATGTGAAAGAGGAGGGATGGGGAAGGGCAGGAGGAGAGGGAGAGGGGGATGGGGAAGGGCAGGAGTAGGAGGAGAGGGGGGATGGGGAGAGGGAGGATTGGAAAGGGAAGGAGGTGGTGGATTGGGAGAGGGAGTATTGAAGAGGGTAAAAGAGGAGGGTTGGGGTGAGGGAGAGCAGGCCGAATTGAGAGAGAGATTTGAGGAGGGATGGGGTGGGGGAAGGGAAGGTGGATGGGGAAGTGAACGAGAGGAGGAATCAGGAGGTGAGAGAAAGAGATGGAGAGGGGGAGGAGAGGGAGGATGGGGAGTGGATGGGGAGGGGATGACAGGAGGAGTGAGCGAGGGTGGATGGGGGCGAGGAGGTGGGGAGAATCAGTGGGGCAGGGAAGGGAGCGGGGAGGGATGGGCAAGGGGGGGTGGTTCGTGTGCTCAGGGGAGGTCAGGGTGGGGCATGGGGGAGAGTGGCTTGGCTCAGCGGTGGGGTGAGGTGCAGCAGGGGGAGCTGAAAAAGGAGGAGCAACACAAGGGGGAGCAGCAGAGTGGGGAGCAGCAGCGCGGGGGTGGGTGGGAGGGGGGTGCGGATACGGGGAGAGCAGGGGGGAATGGGAGGAAGAAGAGGAGGGCCAAGGCGAAGAGGCAGAGGCAGGAGCTGCTGCTCTCGTGTGGACTCAACTGGGGTCGTGCAGGCGCAAGCGGGCAAGGCGAGGTGTTCACGGGGGGTCATGCTCCTGGCGCTTCCCCTCCTGCTCCTGGTGCTGCTGATAATCTCCCCCTGGCGTTGCCACCTCCCCATCCTGCAGCGTCTGTGTTGCCAGATGGCAGTGCGAGGGATGGCAGTGCAAGGGATGGCAGTGCGAGGGATGGCAGAGGAGGAGGGCCGCAGGCAGGTGGAGGGGACGTGGGAGAAGGGGAAGGAGCGAGGGGGGAGTCATGTGGGGAGGGGTTGGGGCAGGAGGCAGGGCGTCTAGCTTGGGGGGAGCAGAGAAGGCCGAAGCAGGAGACGGAGGAGTGGGAAGGGTTGCGAATGGGCGTAGATAGTGATGGTGATGCTGGGAGGGTGCTGCTGAACGGTGGTGCTGCTGCTGATGCAGGAGCCTCTGGATCAGCAGCAGCAACAATCGGAGAAGGAACCAAGGTCGAAGCAGTGGTGACTGCAGAAGCAGGTACAGCACAGGCAGCAGCAGAGGCAGGTGCAGACGTGCCGGGCGTGCAAGAGTGCAGGGTGGCAGTGAAAATGGAGGCTGTGGGTGGGGATGCAGAGTACCAGGTAGGAGGCCCTGAGGGTGGGATGGGGGATGGGTATGGTGGAGGTGTGGAGGGAACAAGGCAGGGATTGGGAGGTGCGATGGATGAGGGACTAGGGGGCTATGACGAACAGAAGCAGGATCAGGGGCAGGGACAGGGACAGGGACAGGGGCAGGGGCAGGGGCAGGGACAGGGAGAGGGGAAGGGGGCAGCGTGGAAAAGGAAGCAGAAGAGAAAGAGGAAGGCGGCTGCAAAGGCAGCAGCAGCGGAAGCAGGGACAAACGAGGGCAAGGAAGGAAAGAGGTGAGCACACCAACCTGCAATGCCTGGTGAGGCGTGTGAACCATGTGTGTGAACCATGTGTGTGAACCATGTGTGTGAACCATGTGTGTGAACCATGTGTGTGAACCATGTGTGTGATCCCTCCTTCTCTGCCTCCGCTCTTCTGCTCTCCCCTCCTCCTTATCTCTCTCTTCTCTGCGAATTCATAGCTTTTCCACTTCCCTCTCCTCTCTTCCCCACTCCCCCCTTCTTTTTCCCTTCGACCTCTCCTCTTGTCCGCATGCTCCTATCGTCTCTCCAGCCAGCCAATCACAGCCAGCAGTATCGAATCGCTGCTCAACCCTCTGTTTTCCTCCCAACAACACCTTCTCCACCTTTTCCCTTTCTCTCCCCGCCCGTCCTCCCCTGCCCCCTCTAACCTCCTCTCTCTCTCTCCTCCCTCCGCCCTCTACCCCCACCGATCAGCCACGGCACAGCAGCGGAAGCATTGGAGTCGGAAGCACCGGGGCTGCTGCAGGTGCTGCACCATAGGGGGCTGCTGCGAGGCATCCAGCTCTTCGACCTCGCCTCTTCCTCTCCCCTATCAACCCCCCCCAATCCCCCCCTCAACACCCCTTCCTCTCCCCCCTCTCCCCTTCCCCTCCTAAAAAATCAGCCACGGCACAGCAGCGGAAGCGTTGGAGTCGGAAGCACCAGGGCTACTGCAGGTGCTGCAGCAGAGGGGGCTGCTGCAAGGCATCCAGCTCTTCGACCTCGCCTTCATGCAAGCAGCAGAAACAGCGGAAGCAGCAGAAGCAGCAGCAGGAGAGCAGACGGCCGGTCAGACGGGTGTCGGGGTCGGTGGGACTGACTTGAGCATGGCGGCAGAGCAGGGGAGGGGGGAGATGGGGGTGGATGGGGTGGATGGGGGGGAAGGCGAGGGGCAGGCGGGGTGTGAGATGCAGTTGGGTGAGGGGGGAACGGGTGCTGGGCCTGGCGTTTGGGCAGAGCTTGAGCGCACTCGCTCTGGTGATGTTGGCGCTGCTGGTGGTGGTGACGGTGGTGGTGATGCTGTGGCAACTCGACAAGCGGCAGCAGCAACAGCAGCAGCAGCAGGAGTAGCAGGAGCAGCCGCAGCAGATGGAGCAGCATCAGCCCCAGCGGCCGTTCCCTCTGACTTCTCCGATCTGCAGAGGATTCTCTCCAGGGTACTGATTCCCCTGCCACAGGCTTTCGAGAATTCCAAACATCCCCTCACAGTGGCTTCTACGACTCACCAAGCAACTTCCTTGGGCGACTTGTTTCTTGCTGCGTGCATGGAAACCGGCTGCTTACAGGCGCCTAAATCGCTTGAACATGGGATCGTCTGCGTGTATAGTGCGGACGTCTACAATTGCGCATGTGCTTGGGCTTGGCGAGAAGATGCCATTTGCTCTTGTCTCTCCTGCTCGCTCTTATTCAACTGTTTCACCCCTCTCTCCATCTCTCCTCTCCAACTTCCTCCCGATACTTCTGCAACCCCTCCACCCCCGCCCGACAGCTCTACTCGCACACGTGGGTGCCTTTTGAGACGTCTCAAAAGCACTCCCATCCCATTACCCTTACACCCTCTCCCCCTCCCACTGCCTCACAGCTGTACTCGCACACGTGGGAGCGCCTGCCCGGGCAGGTGGGCGGTGCAGGGGGCGGAGCCGCAGGGTGGAATCGCCCAGCGTACTGCGTGGAGAACCTTGTTGCTCTCATCACCCAGGTGCGTGCTTTTGAATTCTAGAGGACTGACTGTCCTCTGCCGTGCTTTGCTGCTTGGCTTCTGCCTTGGAGAGTGTGATACTAAATAGGTGGTACAAGTGGTGTTTCGTCATGCTATTCCTGTCCTCGTGTCCCACCTTTCCCTCTCTCCCCGCTCTCGCTCTACCTCCTCTCTCCACACGCCCCATCCTTCTCACCATCTTCTGCCACCCCTATCTCTTTTCAGGCGCACGCGGTGCAGCAGGCAGGGTGGCAGGTGTCGTGGGGATGGTGTGGGGCAATTCGCTGCTTCCTCTTTGTCTTCCCAGACCACAACAGGTGAGGTGACACGAGATGACACGACCATAGCATTGAGATGACACGACCACAACAGTTGCGATGACACTTCCATAACATTTGAGATGACACGACCATAACAGTTAAGATGACACGACCATAACGGGTGAGCTGGCATGAAACCCCTTTTCCTCAACATTCTGACTGTACCCTTGGAACCCGTTGCTCATGCAATGTCATCGAGCCTCCCTGCACTACCCTCACTCACTCTATCCCTGCTCCCCTCTACCTGCCTTCCATCCTGCGCCCACCGTTTACCTTCCCCCTATACCTGCCCCCTCTGCCCCCTATACCTGCCCTGTTGGACCTGTCCCCCCGTTCCCCTTGTACCCATCTCGCCTGCATCTGCTGTCCGGCAGGATCATTCTGGAGGCTCCAGAGTACGGCAAGGCCACCTACTTCTTTCAGCTGGAAGCGGGGGACGTTCTAGTCGACTCAAAAGCCATATTGCTGCACCTCCCTTCATACTGCTGCACCTACCACCACACTGCTGCACCCCCCACTGTGCCACTGCCCTGCCAGGATCATACTGGAAGCGCCAGAGTACGGCAAGGCGACCTACTTCTTTGAGCTCGAGGCGGGGGTGGCGGTGCGCTGGCAGCTGCAGCGCCTGCTCGCTGTCTTTGGCGCCGCCTCCGTGTCGCGCATCGACGTCATCACCAACCTGCCCCTCGAGGTCCGCAGACATTGAACTGGCTGGTCCATACTTTCTCAGTCGACTCTAAAGTCTACCTTGACAATCTAGTACTTTTGTTCACAAGTTTCCTGTTCCTGTCCAATGCAGCATTGATCTCTCAAGGGGTCATGGTGATCCTTGTAGGCCACAAACGTGCAGAAGGGCAGTGTACACATGCCCCTCTTGCCACCTTCTCCTGCAAGCCTTCGATTCCAGCCCACCTTGTGTGCCTCCGCAGTTCCAGAACTTCCCTCACTCCCCTATTCCTTTTCTGTCCGGCAGGTGGGAGTGGACCTGTCAGAGGAGGAGGCGGGGCGGTTGGAGCGGTACGGGTGGGTGCGGGGAACAGGCATCGGTGAGCTGCTTAACTTCTGTGACCGCCTCCGCCACGACTACTCCTTCCCGGGCGCTCAGGCGGGCGCTCACATGGGCGCTCAGGCAAGCGCTCACATGGGAGGGGGGCAGCAGACTGTGGATGAGGGGCGAGGGGCTGAGACGGGGACGGGTGGGGATGGGGAGGCGAGAGCGGAGGGCAAGGGAGGGAAGAAAAAGGGGTGGAGGAAGCGGGGAGTGCGGTTTGCAGTGGTGGAGAGGGAAGAGGCGTGCCACCCTGTGCTGGCTGCAGCAGAGGAGGCAGAGAGGGAGAGGGAGAGGAGGGAGAGGGAGGAGAGGGAGAAGAGAGAGCAGGAGGAGAGGCAGGGAGGGGAGGAGGAGGCTGGGGGTAAAGGAGACGCAGGGGAGAGTGAGGAGCAGGCAGGGGAGAGTGAGGAGCAGGCAGATCTGGAAAGACAGTTACAGCAATACGAGCAGAGACAGCAGCAGAAAGAAAAGGGAGAAGAAGTTGGACATGAAACAGACAGGAAAGATGGAGGCGCTGAACAACTATATCCCCGGCACAAGCCTGATACCGAACCTACCAGGCTCGATTCCGAGCCCGAGCCTGCGGGCGGGGTGGAGGCAACACCATGGGTGGCGAGCATAGAGGAGTGGAAGAGGCGTATTGCCCTGCGACTGAAGGAGGGGCGGCAGCAGGGCCGGTGCTCCCGCCTTCACCGCTACTGCCAGCAGCGGGCGTCACAGCACTCACATGCTCTCAAGAGTGGTCTGCTGATGCTGGCTGATGGCCACGGGGGTTCTGGGGCAAGCACACAGCCCGTTGAGGCTGCTGTGCTGCTGTCAACTCAAAAGAAGAGGTCCCCTGAAACCACTGTGTTGCCCAGGGTCTCTCAAACGGCCGCTCCATTACAGCAAGCTGTCTGTGAGCCTGCTCAACCGCCTCTGCAGCATGAGAAGCAGCAGCATGAGAAGCAGCAGCAACAAACGCAAAATCATCATCAGCAGCAGCAAGCGCAAAAACTGCAGCAGCAGGGTGCAGTGAAAGAGGAGGATTCTGATGACGACCTTCCCTTGCAGGCCCTTGTGCGGCAGCACCAGCAGAAAAAGACAAGGCGTGAGCAGACGCAGCAGCAAGGGCAGAAGAGGGTGGAGGCGAGGCAGGAAGGGAAAGAAGAAGAATGTGATGCCGCAGGCAAGAGTACCGGAAGGAGGGGTGCAGTGGGGAGCACAGGAGGTGCCTGTAAGCACCAAGGACTGCTGTTGCACGGGCCGAGGGAGAATGTTGCAGTTGGTGCTACAGTGACGCCCGCACTTGGTGCTACAGTGACGCCCGCACTTGGTGCTACAGTGACGCCCGCACTTGGTGCTACAGTGACGCCCGCACTAGGTGCTACGGCTGCTGCAGTGCACATAATCGGGAGCTCAGTGCACAGCGTGACAGGTAGTGCTGCAGGTGCAGACGGAAAAAGCACTGAGCCGTACCAAAGAATGGAAGAGGCTGAAGGCAAAGAGGCTGTTGAAGAGACTCATGAGGCACCGGGGCTGCTTGTAGCGGGAATGGAGGCATGGCAAGGGGTGGATGCAAGGGGCCCTCTGGACGAGTGGGTGGAGGAGGTTGGAATGATGGGCGGAGAGGTGGAGATGGCAGGTGGTGGCGAAATGGGAGACGGCGATGAAGAGATGGAGGGATTGCCGATGCAGGCTGGGATGTGCATGGCAACAAATGTCGTGGTTTGAGGAACGGAAGAGGGGAGATGGGGTTGTTTGGCCTGAATTAACAAGATATAGCTAGGGGAGGTTCAGACAGGACCTCAGACGAGGGCAGCATTAGGGGCTAAGGGCGTGAAGCAGGTGAGATGATAGGGTGAAGCTTTAGGCAAAGGAGAAGGTGGAAGTTGCCTTTATTGTATCACACAATTTGCTACGCCTGTCTTCTCTTGATGTTTGTTGTGCGTGTAGCTTTCAACTCTCTATAGAAATCAACTTTTATGCTGGAAAACTTAGGAAGGAAACAGAGAGCACGCAGCTGAAGCCCGCACTTTGAAGAAGGCAAGCGGATTGAGCAATTATTTCTAGCATTGCATTGCATCGCTACGGGGCCCCATGCTCATCCGCTTGCATCAAAATTGGCGGTGCTTCTATTCGGCTTTATTGGAGAGCAGAGCACTCCCCTGCACCAGGGCCATTGCATTTGGCACGAGCAGGAGCAGTTATTGCCGCACCTTGGTGTTAGAATCTGACAGCAGGAATGAGATGCATTGATGAAGTGTTGGGTACATAAGCTAACCCTAACATTGGGTTGTACCCCATATGGGCTACCCCACTAGCAGCCTACACAAACACAATATGCATAGTTTGACACACCCCCATAGGCAAAGTGGGGGAGAACAAGGGGTCACAAGACCAGTCAAGAGAAACAAAACAAGCTCAGGGTGGATCACAACGTCACCACACACACTGAGCACAAGCAAAGGGCCACAAGGCCTGTCCACATGCAGAGGTATATATGCAACAAACAAAGTACAGTGATCACTACCTAGCAAGAGCAAGCATGCAGGTATATATATATATAAAGATCACAGTACAGGCAGAGTCTACAGCAAGTGTGGAAACGTAGGCACAAGGCCCAACAAGGTACAAAAGCGCTGATGATCACCAGACGGAAGTGCCTTGGTGAATATATCAGCAGTGTTGGCCCGAGTGGCCACGTGTGCAAGACGAAGCTGACCACGCTGCTGCAACTCTCGAGCCAGGAAGTAACGCAGAGCGATGTGCTTCGTTCTGTGCTCCAGTCTGTGCTCCTCACACAAGGCAATGGCAGCCTTGTTGTCAACGTACAGAACTGGAGGAGAACGAGGCCGCTCTCCCAGGTCGGTCAGCAGGTACGTGAGCCAGCGCAGCTCCTGAGCAGCCATGGCGGTGGCGTAGATCTCAGCCTCACAACTGGAGCTGAGAACAGAAGACGAGCGAGTAGAACGCCACGAAACAGAACCAGAGCCGAGGCTGAAAGTGTAACCCTGTGACGACCGCTGTGTAGCCTGGTCGTCAACCCAAGACGCGTCTGAGTGCCCAGTGAGGACCACCTCTCGCCGTCCTCCAAGCACGAGCCCCATGCCCGATGTACTGCACAAGTAGCGCAGTACCCTCTTCGCAGCATCCCAGTGCACCTTTCGGTGCCGACCAGGAGCCACGTAGCGGGCCAAAAGGCCAAGAGGGTACGCAAGGTCAGGACGAGTGCAAGTCATCAGGTACATGAGGCAGCCTACTAGCTCTGGGTAAGGACCACTCGGCTCTACGGACTCGTCCGAAGGTGGAGCTGAGAGCGAGTGACCTGTAGCCAGAGGAGTGGACTGTGCCGAGGACCAGGTGAAGCCGAAGCGCTGAAGGACCTGCTGCACCATGTGTGACTGAGTCAGAGTGATGGTGCGACGTGCTCTGTCCCGGGTGATCTGCAAGCCAAGGTAGCTGCGCAGCTCACCCAGATCTGTGCACGTGTGTCTCTTCTGCAGCTCGGACTTCACCAGGGCGAGAGCCTCAGTGTCAGCAGTGGCAAAGACCAAGTCGTCGACGTACACGAGGATGTAGAACGGCGGCAGCGAAGTGTCGGTGCGCAGAAACAGTGACGGGTCAGCTGTGGAGGGCGCAAACCCGAGAGCCGCAAGCGTAGTCCTCAGTGTGTCGTGCCACTCACGAGGCGCCTGACGGAGACCGTAGACTGGCCGGCGGAGGCTCCACTGGGTACCAGGAGGGAACGACCCAGTGAAGCCAGGTGGGCGGCGCAGCCAGATCTCCTCGTGCAGGCTGCCCTGCAAGAAAGCTGTGCTGAAGTCAAGCGAGTGAAGCTCGTAGTCACGCTGGGCGGCAACGTGCAGCAGTACCCGAAGAGTGGTCATCTTCGGGGTGGGGGAGAAGGTCTGGAAGAAGTCAACCCCCTCTCGCTGACTGAAGCCTCGAGCAACGTAACGTGCCTTGAAGACAGGCGGAGAACCAGGCGGCCGCTTCACCCTGAAAATCCACATGCCACTGACGATGTTCGCCCCAGGAGGGGGAACGTCGTCGACGTAGGTGCCTGTGGACTTCCAGGATGCCATCTCTGCGTCCATGGCTGCCTGCCACTGAGAGGAGTAGGGACCCGCGACCGCCTCAGCGTACGAGCGCGGGGTGGGGATGTCTAGTGCATCCGGGTCTCCCTCAGGGGCAAGCAGCATGGTCACGAGATGAGGCGCAGCGGCTGCAAGACACTCAAGGTCCTCGTGCCTGTCCTCAAGGACGTCCGTGCTAAGAGCACACTCACCCCCGACGGACGGAGGACAGACAGACTCAGACTCAGCGACAAGACTAGCAGCGTAGTCTAGACGACAGGCAGCCGCAAAGTCAACAAGCTCAGCAACCAAAGCTGTCGCAGCAGCAGACTCAAACGAGGGGTCAGTGACAACAGTGGCGAGCAGACGCGTGACAGTAGGGTGCTCAGCACGAAACCGGTCAGACTCAGGGTCCGGAACGTGAGGCAAGGAAGACGCAGGAGGAGACGGCAGAGAAACAGACTGCGGAACAGAGGAAGGACGACGGACGACAAGGTGTGCGGTGGGGACAGGCGGCGAACGCGGACGCGGAACACGACGACCGGTACGACTAGGACGAACAGGCGAGACAGGACGCGACGCAGGCTCACGACGCTCAGCAAGACTACCAGTCTGCTTAGTGTAAGGAGAAGGAGCAGGCAGCGGTGAGCCAGGCTGTAACGGAAGACCAGTAGACGACGGGAGAGTAAGAACCTGACGAAGAACAGAGTCAGGCAGCGGCAGAGACGACGGAGACGGCGGAGCGAAGAACAGTCGTGGCGGCGCAGCTGCACCAGAACCGGCAGCTCCAGCAGCTCCAGTACCCCCAGCAGCTCCAGCACCTCCAGCAGCTCCAGAAGCTCCAGCAGCAGAACCGACACCTCCAGGCCCAGGGTCTCCAACCCCAGTGCCTCCAGCAGCAGCACCCCCAGAACCAGTACCTCCAGTCCCAGGGTCTCCAGCCTCCACGTCTCCAGCAGCAGCACCCCCAGAACCAGCACCTCCAGTCCCAGGGTCTCCAGCCTCCACGTCTCCAGTAGCAGCACCCCCAGAACCAGCACCTCCAGTCCCAGGGTCTCCAGCCTCGGTGTCTCCAGCAGCAGCACCTCCAGACGCAGCACCCCCAGCCCCAGCAGCTCCAGTACCTCCAGTACGAGCACCTCCGGGACCAGCGACTCCAGCACCTCCAGTAGAAACAGTACCAGCACCACTCCTAGCGCCAGGGACGGCAGCAGAAGTACCTCCAGCAGTAGAGCCCCGGGCTCCAGCAGCGCGACCCTGACGGCGACCGTACCAGTCGTGCAGCTGCTGCGAGGTGAGAGGCACACGTGGACGAAGGCGGCTACTCCAAGGAGACCGCGCAACAGCAGACTCTGAACCCTCAGCGCCAGCACCCTCAGCAGCTCCAGCGCCACCAGCACCAGGACCTCCAGCAGCTCCAGAACCTCCAGCGCTAGCACCCTCAGCAGCCCCAGAACCACCAGCTCCAGCACCTCCAGACCCCTCACACTCAGGCTCAGCACCTCCAGGCTCTACACCCTCAAGCTCCGCACCCCCAGGCTCCGCACCCCCAGGCTCAGCACCCCCAGACTCAGCACCCCCAGAAGTAGCACCCCGAGCAGGACCACCCCCAGCAGGACCTGAGTCACCAGTGACCTCAACCGGCGCAGGGAAGGGAGGAGGGTCTACCTGAGACACACCTGAGGGAGCAGGACCTGGAGCGGGGAGAGGGTCGACCTGGGGAGCACCTGGAGCGAGGAAGAGCGGCGGGGGAGGGAGAGGGGCAGTGCGGTAGGGGAAGAGACGGTAAAAGGGAACCGACTCGTCGAACGTGACGTCCTGAGACGCAAAGACACGGCGCGAGGTGGGGTGGTAAAACTGCCAACCAGGCGCGTCAGGGACAAAGCCAAGGAAGACACAGGGAACTGCACGGGCGGAGAGCTTGTCCGCGGTGGTATCGCGGACAAAGGCACGAGCACCCCAGACCCGGAAACGCGACGCATCGCCAACCTTCCCCGTCCACAGCAGTGTGGGCGAGGTCTCCGGCAAGGAGACACGGGGCCAGAGGTTGAGCTGATGCGCGGCGTACCGGACCGCAAACGGCCACAGAAAATGGGGGCAGCCGCATGGATCATGGAGGTACGAGCGACCTCCATGACTAAGCCAATGCGGCGCTCAGCAACCCCATTCTGCTGCGGAGAGTCCGGAAGCGTGAACGACTGGGTGATGCCGTGCTCCGCACAGAAGGCTGCCAAGAGGTCGGAGGAGAACTCACCACCTCTGTCAGAGTGCAGACGCAGGACGGGAAACTCCGTCCCGAACCGCTCGCGGAGCTGGAGACGGGCAGCGCGGATCCAAGGGATCAAAACAGCAGGGACCTCCCCCTTGCTGCGCAGGGGAAAGACCGTGGTGTAACGCGTGTAGTCGTCAACAACCAGCAGGAAGTACCGCTCGTGGCCCTGTCCACGGACGCGGGCTGGGCCCCACACGTCCAGGTGGAGAGTCTGCAGGGGAGCCTCTGTGGGAGGGAACGAGGAGGAGTGAGGAGCGGCGCGCTGCCGCCCCTCGACGCAAGGAATGCAGGGCGGCGCAAGCGAGGGAGGCAGGGCAGGCAAAGACCTGGGCAGACCAGAAACCAGGAAGCGAGAGTGCATGCCACGAAGGCGCTGCACCGAGGGGTGACCAAGGCGGTGGTGCCACAGGAGGGTCTGGTGCGACAAAGCGCGACACTCGCAGGGGGCCGTCGGCTGACCGGACGCAGACGCAGACGCAGCTACCTGACCGGACGCAGACGCAGACGCAGCTACCTGAGCGGACGCAGTGGTCAGGGTGTACAGACTCGAGCCAGGCGCACGGGAAAACGTGGCCAGGTGTCGGCCGGTCCGAGCACACGTACAGTGAGTCACCCGCTGACTCGCAGGAGTGAACTGGTGCACCCCCTGATCCTGGAGGTCAGCTCCACTCACCAAGTTCATAGAGAACGAGGGGAGGTAAAGACCTGACAGCAAGCCAGACGGGGCGGCCGGACACGGCAGAACCGTGGAGTAGTGGGCAAGGACTGGACCCCCAGAGGGGTCCGCCAGGGAGACTGCAACCGGCCGACTAAGCGGCGTGAGTGTGGTGCAGTCGCGAAAGAAGGAGCGGGAAGCACCTGAGTCAAGCGTGAAGGTGTACAAGGCCGCAGCAGGCGCAGAACTAGAGAGAGCAGACCCACCAGCACCTGGAGCAGGAGACGTACCGGCACCTAGAGCAGCAGCCTCACCAGCACCCAGAGGAGGAGACGCACGAGCACCTAGGGCAGCAGCCTCACCAGTACCGGGAGCAGCAGGTGCTATACCAGGGTCAGGCGGGACGCACAGGTAACAGGCACGGTCAACACTAGTAGGCAATGCATACATGGCAGTGAGAATAGCATCATAGTCAGGAGCAAAGATATCTACCCTCTGTCCAAGCAGCTCCAGCCAGTCGGGGAGCTCAGCCTCGTCGCCAAACACTGTACGCCAGTCGTCGCTCAGACGGGCGAAGCAGCGGGACTGTGTGTGACCAAGCGTCCCGCAAGGCTGACCAGTCCTATCACCTGTGCGAATGACGTACGGGCAACGAACTGTACGCGTAGACCTGCTACACTGAGCGTACCACTCGTGGAGCTGCCGGGACGTAAGTGTCTCGCGTGGACGCCGCTGCAGCTGCAGCTGGCCACTGCCAGTCGCTCCCAACTGACCAGCTCCAGGGGGACAGCTACGACTGCTACCGCGACAACCCCAGCTAGTATACCACTCACTAAGCTGCTGGGGCGTGAGAGACTCACGTGAACGTCGCTGGGGCTGCATCTGGCCACCGGCCAGTAGCAGTAGCAGCAGCAGTAGCGCGGGCAGGGCAGGCGCGGCAGGCCGACAGGCACGCAGGCCGGTAGGCAGACAGGCCGGCAGGCAGGCAGGCAGGCAGGCAAGCAGACAGGCAGGCCGGCAGGCAGGCAGGCAGGCAGGCAGGCCGGCAGGCAGGCAGGAAGGCAGGCAGGCAGGCAGGCAGGCAGGCCGGCAGGCAGGCAGACAGACAGGCAGGCCGGCAGGCAGGCAGGCAGGCGCTCACCAAAGGCTGGAAGAGCAGGCGCTCGCCGGGCGAGCAGGGCCGGCGCTCAACGGGCGGCGGCCGAGTAGGCGCACGACAGCGGCGACGTCGGGGCCGCAACACCCGGTGCAGAGTAGGGCCGAAGCAGCTGCAGGGCGGGGCCGCTTCAGCGGCAGGTCGGGGCCGTGGCAGCTGCAGAGCGGGGCCGTATCAGCGGCAGGTCGGGGCCGAGGCAGAGGGACGCGCGCGGCTCGGCGCGGGCTGCGCTGACAGCGCGCTGGGCTGCTGCAGGCCGCACGCGGCCGCGTTAGGCAGTGGCGAGCCGCGCGCGGCTCGGCGCGGGCTGCTGCGAGCCGCGCGCGGGCCTCGCGAGGCAGGAGTAGGCCCGCGCGCGGCGCTACGCGGGCTGCGTGGGCTCGGCGCGGGCTGCGCGCGGCTGCAGCGGGCTGCGCGCGGCTCTGTGCGGGCTGCGCGCGGCTGCAGCGGGCTGCGCGCGGCTCGGTGCGGGCTGCGCGCGGCTGCAGCGGGCTGCGCGCGGCTCGGTGCGGGCTGCGCGCGGCTGCAGCGGGCTGCGCGCGGCTCGGTGCGGGCTGCGCGCGGCTGCAGCGGGCTGCGCGCGGCTCGGTGCGGGCTGCGCGCGGCTGCAGCGGGCTGCGCGCGGCTCTGTGCGGGCTGCGCGCGGCTGCAGGGGGCTGCGCGCGGCTCTGTGCGGGCTGCACGGGCTCGGTGGGGGCAGCTCACGGTAGCAACGGGCTGCGCGCGGCTCGGTGCGGGCTGCGCAGGCCTGGAGGGCGTGTAGGGGCGGCGCGCGGGCCTTACGGGCCTCTAGGGGCAGCGCGCTGGCCTAGGGCAGCAGGAGGCAGCGCTAGGGCTGCTGGACGGCTCGCGTAGTGCAGCACGTCACAAGGCAAGGCAAGGCAGGCAGGTACGTGGGGTAGCGCGGTAACCGCAGTGGTAGGTGGGCCCGAAAAAAAAAAAAAAAAAAAAACGGTCCTACGGACCTTAGTGCTCTGAAACCATGTTAGAATCTGACACCAGGAATGAGATGCATTGATGAAGTGTTGGGTACATAAGCTAACCCTAACATTGGGTTGTACCCCATATGGGCTACCCCACTAGCAGCCTACACAAACACAATATGCATAGTTTGACACTTGGGAACCGATATCCTGCTACTTCTTTTACTAGAAGTTGGAGCTGCTCTCCATCGCGAAAAAGGAAAGCTGCGTTTTTTGGCCTCCGAAGGTTTTTCTGCGTCGGCCTTGCGAGAATGTTGCGGAAAGCTGCGGGAAAACAACGCACTCAAATCGCAACATTCCGCACACCAAAAACGCGCGCGTACATCATCTGGAAAATACTGACTATGCAGTAATAATACCGCGAAGCTTTCGACAACCCGAAACGCACACACACACCCCGAGTCGCACTCGACCTCTCGAATTTCTCGAACCAATGTCCGCGTTATGGTAAGTGCGGTTCGTCCATTCCGTCACTGTATAACATCTGATCGCAAACAAAGTTGACGCTTACACACAAATGCCAAACATGGTTTGATAACTCCGTTCAAACTTCACTCCCATAACAACCACTATTACATCAACAAGACAACCCCACCCCCGTCAACCAGTCGTACGGTACCGCACACACACAACTCCCACTACTTAGCCCCTCTGCAATCAACTGCATCACTCGTCGTCCTCACTCTCGCGCACCGCTGGGTCTGCCACGTCCTCCGTGCGCAGCCCCGCGCGCGCACGCTTGACTGGCGTCCTGCCGAGGCGGGAAATCACCTCCTGGTTAGATGCTCCGACCTCTGCTGGCACGAGGGCCGGGGGAATGCCGAGCTCATCGGCACGCTCCACGTACGCGTTTGTGACGTTGCGAATCACGCGCCGCCTGCTGCGCTCGTCACGCAGCAATGGGCCGTCTGGCAGGCTCATCTCGCCCGACGAGTCATCCGACGCGCTGGCAGCAGGCGTGGCCCTGAACCCCTGCTCCACGCAGAGTCCCGCGTCGCAGTTGACGAACTCCGTCGCCGTCATGTAGCACGCAGGCCTCATCTAGAACTTCTCGATGAGCAACTGCAGCTCGACGCATATCGCAATGAGGGGCTCAAACATGCCTGTTGCGCTCGTGTCGTTCAGGTACGCCATCAGTGGCGGCCAGCTCGGGGGCACGCATCCGGCGCGCCACCAGCTCCTCTGCATGGTTGCTGCGCGCACACGAGTCCACGAGTCTCCCAGCCACTCGAGCATGAGGCCATAATCCACGTCAGCGATGGAAGCCGAATAGTCGAACTGGAACCGCTTCGCCGCTATCGCACGTTTCATCAGCATAACGCGGTAATGGCCCTTCAGCGCATCCTCCACTCCCTGCAGGTGCGGAAGGCCCCCTTCAGGAACCTGTTAAGTTGTAATGTGTTATATGTTGGTAGGCTGTAGTGGGGTAGCCAATATAGGGTACAACCCCAACTAGGGTTAGCTACTTGTACCCAACTGTTTCTTTCAATGCACCATTCTTACGCTAGTATTCTGACATGGTATTCAGAGCAGGTGGTCCCTAGGACCATCCGATCGTTTTTTTTTAGGGCCCACCACCGCACGCTGCGGTTACCGCGTTACCCCCGCGCCCTACCCTCGTAGCGCCCTCGTTGCGCCCTAGCGCCCTCGTAGCGCCCTTGTAGCGCCCTCGTGCGCCCTGCCGACCGGCGTCCTGCCAGCCCAGAGCCCCGCGCGCCTCCCCTGCTTTGCCCGTCGCGCCGCCCGCTCTGCCCCGCGCTGCCCGTCGCGCTGCCTCGCAGCCCCGCGCACCGCCCGCTGTGCCCCGAGCCGCCCGTCGATCTGCTTCGCAGCCCCGCGGCCCGCCCGCCCTGCCCCGCGCTGCTCGTCGCTCGGCTCTGCAGCCCCGCGCGCCGCCCGCTCTGCCCCGCGCAGCCCGTCGAGCTGCCTTTCAGCCCCGCGCGTCGCCCGCTGTGCCCCGCGCCGCCTGTCGCGCTGCCCGCCTGCAGCGTCGCCTGCCTGCCGCGCTGCCCGCTTGCAGAGCCGCCCGTCCGCCGCGCTGCCCGCTTGCAGCGCCGCCTGCTGCTCCCTGCCCGTGCGCAATTGCCCGCCCCTGCTGTGGTAGCTTGCGTTGCTCTGCCGTACTGTCGCTATGGCTTCCATCCGCGTGCTTTCGTTCGATGCTGAGGGCCGCCCTGTGCAGTTCACCACTTGGCTAGATGACCTGCAGCTGTTCCTCCTGAGCGATAGCAAGGAGCATGTGTCGCTCTATGATTACGCGTCTGGTGCTTCGCCTGCCCCTCCTGCCACAGCAGAGCTTAGTGTTCGTTCCCACTGGCAGACTCGTGACGCAGCTGCTCGCCTAGCCATTCGCAGTCACCTGCCGTTAGCTGAGCTCGAGCATTTTGGCGACTGCAAAACCGCTAAGGCCCTATACGACGCTGTCGTTGCCCGCTATTCCTCACCTGCCACAGCCGAGCTTAGCCGCCTTATGCTGCCTTACCTGTTCCCTGAGCTGTCCACCTTTGCTACAGTCGCCGATCTTATCACCCACCTTCGCACTAGTGACGCTCGCCTGCGTGCCGCCCTTCCCACCGAGTTCTGCGCTAAGAACCCCCCTCCACTGTACTGGACACTCCACTTCATAGTCACCCGTCTCCCTGACACCCTTAGCTCAGTGCGCGACTATTTCCTTGCTCGCTGTCCCACTGAGCTCACTGTCGCCCTCCTAGAGGAGAAACTGCTAGCAGCCGAGAAGAGCATTGTAGCTGTAGGTGCTGCTCGTGGCGCTCCTCGCACCCCCATCTTTGAGGGGTGTTCTCCCTCTCCCCTCGCTCCCTCCTACGCTACTGCTGCTGCTGTTGACTTCCTTGGTGCTGAGTCTGCAGGCGCTGCTAATGCTCCTGGTGGGAGGCGCCGCACCGGCAAGGGCAAGGGGGGCAAGGGTGGCGGGGGTGGCGCTGGGGGGGGAGGAGGTGGGGGAGGTGGGGGGGGAGGCGGTGCTGGAGGGAGCGGTGGCGGGAGTGCTGGTGGGAGTGGGGTCGGCAGCGGAGGCGGGGGCGGCGGAGGGAGCGGTGGCGGTGGTGGCGGCGGCGGCGGTGGCGGCGGCGGCGGTGGCGGTGGCGGCGGTGGCGGTCGGAGCGGAGGTAGTGGTGGCGGCGGAGGTCGGAGTGGAGGCACTGGCTCGGGCCAGAGCTCCCACCAGCAGCAGCGTCCCCAGACGACCCAGCAGCTTCGTGAGTGGCTTGCTCAGCGTGGGACGTCGGGGGGCAGTGCCCACTATTCCTATGTCATTCGCACAGGTGACCGCAAGGGACAGACGTGTGGGAGGTTCCACACCCCGTACCGCTGCTTCTCCCGCCTTGACGACGCTTGGCGTGAGGAGATCGGCGAGGATGTTGAGCGCCCCCGCTGGGCGGAGCTGATGAGGGCTGGTGTTGATATCTTTGCTCTTGACTATGATGCTATTATTGCTGCCATGTATGAATTGTCTGTTAGTGCCGAGGGAGACTGTTACTTGTGTGTGCCACCTGACCCAGGTATAGAGCCCGCTGCCCTAGGTACTAGTGAGTCTGCTCTCTCTGGTACGGTCCCCTCTGTGGCTGCTCCCTCCAGTACTGTCCCTGCTGCTTGTGAGTCTGCTCTCTCAGGTACAGCACCCACAGAGACTGCTCTCTCAGGTACTGCACCGGCTGAGGCCTGTCACACCTTCACCCTTGACTCAGGTGCTTCCCGCTGTTTCTTTCGTGACAGTACTGAGCTCACACCGCTTCCTGCACCGGTCCCAGTCTCCTTGGCTGACCCCTCGGGGGGCCCAGTCCTGGCACGGTCCACCACTGTGCTCCCGTGTCCGGCGGTTCCGTCTGGCTCGTTGTCAGGTTTCCACCTCCCCTCGTTCTCGACGAACCTGGTGAGCAACGCTGTCATCCAGGATCAGTGGGTTGACACCTTTACCCCTGGAGGACAGCGTGTGGCGATCCTCACGTGCTCTAGGACCGGCCGTCACCTGGCTACGTTTACCCGTCAGCCGGGGTCGAGTCTCTACACACTGACCACTACGTCTCCTCAGGTCGCTGCTGTCGGTCAGGTGTCCGCGTCAGGTCTGGTAGCCCACGCCTGTGAGTGTCGTTCCCTGTCGCACCAGACTCTTCTCTGGCACCACCGCCTGGGTCACCCCTCCTTGCCACGCCTCCGTGGCATGCACCGTCGCCACCTTGTGTCTGGTCTTCCCAGGTCCCTCCCTCCCCTCCCTGCCTCGCCTGCACCGCCTTGCCTTCCTTGCGTCGAGGGGCGGCAGCGCGCTGCTCCTCACTCCTCCTCGTTCCCCCTGACAGAGGCTCCTCTGCAGACCCTCCACCTGGACGTGTGGGGCCCAGCCCGCGTTCGTGGCCAGGGCGGTGAGCGGTATTTTTTGCTGGTTGTCGACGACTACACGCGCTACACCACGGTCTTCCCCTTGCGCACCAAGGGTGAGGTCCCTGCTGTTCTGATCCCTTGGATCCGCACAGTTCGTCTCCAGCTCCGCCGCCGTTTCCGGACAGATCTTCCTGTCCTGCGTCTGCATTCTGACAGAGGTGGTGAGTTTTCCTCCGACCTCTTGAGGACCTTCTGTCAGGCGGAGGGCATCGAGCAGACCTTCACGCTTCCGGACTCCCCACAGCAGAATGGGGTTGCTGAGCGCCGCATTGGCCTGGTCATGGAGGTCGCTCGTACCTCCTTGGTCCATGCGGTGGCTCCCCATTTTCTGTGGCCGTTTGCTGTCCGGTACGCCGCGCATCAGCTCAACCTCTGGCCCCGTGTCTCCTTGCCGGAGACCTCGCCCACACTGCGTTGGACGGGGGAGGTTGGCGATGCGTCGCGCTTCCGGGTGTGGGGTGCTCGTGCCCTTGTCCGCGATACGTCCGCGGACAAGCTCTCCTCCCGCACGCTTCCCTGTGTCTTCCTTGGCTTTGTCCTTGACGCGCCTGGCTGGCAGTTTTACCACCCCACCTCGCGCCGGGTCTTCGCCTCTCAGGACGTCACCTTTGACGAGTCGGTCCCTTTTTACCGTCTCTTCCCCTACCGCACTGCCCCCCTCCCTCCCCCGCCGCTTTTCCTCGCTCCTGGTCCCCCTCCGCTAGACCCCCTTCCCCCTCAGGGTCCTGCTCCTTCAGGTGTCTCTCAGGTAGACCCTCCTCCCGTTGCTGAGCCTGTCGAGGTCACAGGTGACTCAGGTGCTGGTGCGGGTGGTGCTGCTGGGGGTGCTGAGCCTGGGGGTGCTGCGCCTGAGGGTACTGAGCCTGGGGGTGCTGCTGCTGAGCCTACGGAGCCTGGGGTTGCTGCGTCTAGGGGTGCTCCGGTTCGGGGTGCTGAGCCGCCTCTCACTCAGCAGCAGCTTCGTGACTGGTACGTCCGGCGCTTTCGCCGTCCTCGTGGCCCTGCTGGAGTTGGAGGTTCTGGAGCTGCTCGTCCTGGAGGTGCTCGTACTGGAGGTACTGGAGCTGCCGGGGCTGGTTGTTCTGGGAGCACTGAGGCTGGAGCTGCTGGAGCTGGGGACTCTGGAGCTGGTGGTACGAGTGGAGTTGGAGCTGCCGGCCATGGGGGTGCTCTTCCTGGAGGTGCTGGAGCTGCTGGAGCTGACGACACTGGAGCTGACGGTCTTGGAGGCGTTGGTCCTGCTGGTTCTGGAGGTGCTGGCGAGGGGAGGTCTGCCGCTGCTGGGGCCTCTGGTGCTGACGTCGCCGGCTCTGGGGGTGCTGCGGCGGGGGGCACTGGTGCTGGTGCTTCTGGTGCTGCGGGTGCTGGAGGTACTGGCGGAGCTCCGCCGTCGCGACTGTTCTTCGCTCCGCCGTCGCCGTCGGCTTTGCCACCGCCTGACACGGTGCTTCGCCAGGTTCTTTCCCTCCCGTCTTCCACTGGCCTTCCCCTCCAGCCTGGCTCCCCCCTCCCTGCTCCTGTGCCTTACACTGCGCAGCCGGACTCGCTTACGGAGCGTCGCGAGCCTGCGTCTCGTCCTGCCTCGCCTGTTCGCGCTGCTCGCACTGCTCGCACTGCGCGCACTGGTCCCACTGGTCGTCGTGTCGCGCGTCCGCGTCCTCCTCCTGTTCCTGGCACGCACATTATGGCCCTTCGTCCTTCCACTGGTCCACAGCGTGTCCCCCTACCGTCTCCTCCTGCGTCTTCTCTTCCTGACGTTCCCGACCCTGAGTCTGACAGTGTTCGTGCTGCCCACCCTACTGTTACGCGTCTTCTCGCCACTGTTGTCACTGACCCGTCGTTTGAGTCTGCTGCTGCGTCTGCCCTGGTCGCTGAGCTTGTCGACTTTGCTGCTGCCTGTCGTCTAGACTACGCCGCCAGTCTTGTTGCTGAGTCTGCGTCTGTCTGTCCTCCGTCCGTCGGGGGTGAGTGTGCTCTTGGCACGGACGTCCTTGAGGACAGGCAGGAGGACTTTGACTCTCTTGCGGCTGCTGTACCTCATCTCGTGGCCTGGTTGCTTGCCCCTGAGGGAGACCCGGATGCACTAGACATCCCCACTCCGCGCTCTTACGCAGAGGCGATCTCGGGTCCCTACTCCTCTCAGTGGCAGACAGCCATGGACGCAGAGATGGCATCCTGGAAGTCCACAGGCACCTACGTCGACGACGTTCCCCCTCCTGGGGCGAACATCGTCGATGGCATGTGGATTTTCAGGGTGAAGCGGCCGCCGGGTTCTCCGCCTGTCTTCAAGGCTCGTTACGTTGCTAGAGGCTTCAGTCAGCGTCAGGGGGTTGACTTCTTCCAGACCTTCTCCCCCACCCCGAAGATGACCACTCTTCGGGTTCTGCTGCACGTTGCTGCTCAGCGTGACTACGAGCTTCACTCTCTTGACTTCAGCACAGCGTTCTTGCAGGGCAGCCTGCACGAGGAGATCTGGCTGCGCCGCCCACCTGGCTTTACTGGGTCGTTTCCGCCTGGTACCCAGTGGAGCCTCCGGCGGCCAGTCTACGGTCTCCGCCAGGCGCCACGCGAGTGGCACGACACACTGAGGACTACACTTGCGGCCCTTGGGTTTGCTCCTTCCACTGCTGACCCGTCACTGTTCCTGCGCACAGACACGTCGCTGCCGCCGTTCTACATCCTCGTGTATGTCGACGACTTGGTCTTTGCTACTGCTGACACTGAGGCACTCGCTCGTGTGAAGTCGGAGCTGCAGAAGAGACACACCTGCACTGACCTGGGAGAGCTGCGTAGCTACCTTGGCTTGCAGATCACCCGGGACAGAGCACGCCGCACCATTACCCTGACTCAGTCACACATGGTGCAGCAGGTCCTTCAGCGCTTCGGCTTCCAGTTCTCCTCACCACAGGCCACACCTCTGGCTACCAGCCACTCGCTCTCAGCTCCACCTTCGGACGAGTCCGTAGAGCCGAGTGGCCCGTACCCAGAGCTTGTAGGCTGCCTCATGTACCTGATGACTTGCACGCGACCTGACCTCGCGTACCCTCTTAGTATCCTTGCTCGTTACGTTGCGCCTGGGAGACACAGGCGAGAGCACTGGGAGGCTGCTAAGAGGGTGCTGCGTTACTTGTGCAGTACATCAGGCATGGGGCTGGTGCTTGGAGGACGCGACAGAGTTGTCCTCACTGGTCACTCGGACGCTTCTTGGGTGGACGACCTGGCTACGCAGCGGTCGTCGCAGGGTTACACCTTCAGCCTTGGCTCTGGTTCTGTCTCGTGGCGGTCCACCCGCTCTTCTTCTGTTCTCAGCTCTAGCTGTGAGGCTGAGATCTACGCCACGGCCATGGCTGCACAGGAGTTACGCTGGCTCACCTACCTGCTGACTGACTTGGGAGAGCGGCCTAGTTCTCCTCCAGTTCTGTACGGCGACAACAAGGCGGCCCTTGCCTTGTGTCAGGAGCACAGACTGGAGCACAGGACGAAGCACATTGCTCTTCGCTACTTTCTTGCTCGAGAGCTGCAGCAGCGCGGTCAGCTTTGGCTTGTGTACGTGGACTCGAAGGCCAACACTGCTGATATCTTCACCAAGGCGCTCCCGCCTAGTGATCATCAGCGGCACTGTACTTCTTTAGGCCTTGTGTCCACATTCCCTCACTTGCTTACTGCTTGACTTTCTTTGTACTGTACTTTATATATTTTTTTGTTGCTTGTCTTGTTCTATATCTAGCACTGCATGTGAACTGGCCTTGTGGCCTTTGCTTGTGCTCGGAGTGTGGTGACGTTGTGATCCACCCTGGGCTTGTTTTGCTTTGCTGGACTGGTCTTGTGACCCTTTGTTCTCCCCCACTTTGCCTATGGGGGTGTGTTAAGTTGTAATGTGTTATATGTTGGTAGGCTGTAGTGGGGTAGCCAATATAGGGTACAACCCCAACTAGGGTTAGCTACTTGTACCCAACTGTTTCTTTCAATGCACCATTCTTACGCTAGTATTCTGACAGAACCGACCAACGTATGTTGACGATTCGGGTGTTGGTGAGGTGCTGCACACTGAAGCCGTGCTCCGTGACGGGCCGCGCGACCTCGTCGGTGATGCGATGTGCCTCGTGTATGGTTAGGATGAGGGTGTTGCGATCACGGCTGAAGTGCACACCATTGACAGTCTCCACAAACTCCGTGAACACCTGTGTGCAGAACACCCGACGCCGAGTTATGGGCACCATCAGAATAGCGGTATGCACAAATATGTGCACACGACAAACCAACACGGTGCACACTGGGTACACATGGTTACGTACCTCCGGCGTCAATCGCCCGCGGTGCGTATACCGGACGGCCACCTGGCGCGATGCCGCCCTCCCCCGCCTGCGCTCGGGCCTATCGTACGGCGATAGAACCACCAGAGGCACCGCTGAACAACTCTCCGTCGCGTTGTAAAGAATGCCGACGCTGACAATCCGCTCCGTCCCATTGCGCTTATCCAGAATGTAAGTCTTGGGAAGCTGGCTCGGAAGAAAATTAATCTCGTGGAAGCAGAACACGTCGTCCGGGTGCGCGGTAGCCAGCAGTCCCTTCAGGTCACCCATTGTAGCACTCTGTCAACCAGGTTGGCAATTATGCGTTGAAGGCCAGAAGACCCCGTACTATATGTGTTTCACTCTACCGGAACGTACCCCCATTTTGCCCCTGTGTGCACACTACGTACAGCGGCTGATATGCACCACACAACCAACCTAACACTACCCCTGCGCAGCTCGAAGATAACATACACATGTGAAACGCCCACCTGTAACGTACAGATAGGCCATCTCGCACTCTTGACGCCACGTACGCGTCACCCATATCCTACCAGCCAACGGCCCGTGCTCGGTCGTGCACACGACCACACATTGAAGCGCGTCAACCTCGACCGCACAAACGTCAACTGTACCGGTACCTGTTATGGACCTGATATTCAAACTGCTATCACCATTATCAGTCTGTTTAAATACCAACATCTACATTGCGCATATGACATCTCTTTGGCATACCCATGCACAATTGGCCACAGTAATGACATGGACATGTGTGCATATTATATCATCCGTTTCTACGTAGTTGCACCAACGGCAACACACCATACCCACAAAACCATCAATTCCCTGCACACTTTCGTGCACCTACTGCAATCCGTACCCATCATTCCTGCCTTCCACACAGCTAAAATGGAGAGCGTGTTGTTTGCCAATGCATGGATCAGCACTGCCGTTCCACCCTACCAACATGCATCGTCACTCACATAGTAAAAACCTGTTCACTAATTGCACCTTATTGTTGCTATACGAAGGGCACACGTGCACCACTCTCTCCAGGCTGCCCAGCTCCACCACCGAGTACTTCACCTTCTCCACTTTCTTGTGCAGCTGCGTGCACCCTGTAAGCTTGCAGCTTCCCGCCTTCTCGTAGTACCTCACATATGCGTACCCCCTCCACTCCCCATCACGGTCAACCGCCCAAAAGATGCACAGACATCTTGCATACCAGTCCCCCTTCTTGTTGTTCAGCAGTGCCACGTCCGAATACCACCTCTCTCGGGGAGACGCCTTCACAAATATCCCTTTTGCCACTAGCTCTCCGCCTCTTGTGCGCGGAATGGCCACCGCCGTGTGGACCTGTCACACCAGGGTACCCAACTCAACATCAAATAGCATCATGAGTGCAGTGACAACCAACGTGACAACCCCGGATACGTCATGTAACGCTACAACATATGCACCTCACCTGCACGTTGTTGCTAGCCAGACCCAACGCCTTAAACTCATCGGCCATCCCCTTCATCTCGTCTCCAAGCGCGGCGGTGTACTCATCGTACACCGGATCCGACACTCCGCCTATGCGCATGATCCGATACTTCTTTGTAAGCACCAATTTCCTCGTCTTGATTGCCTGCACGTGACGCCCACATTCCCACAACAAACCGCATACTGCTTGAGGCACGGCTCGTCCACAGTAAACCGCTCTACTGTATACTCTCAATGGCCATCATAGTACCAAAGACACCCATACGCACCTCGCGCAAGGCGGACGCGTATTGTCGCCCACCCCCCGCGTCTGCAGCCACTTCACGGTACACCTCTCGCTGCACCTCCTCCTCCACAATGCGGCGTGGAATGTCGCTCCAGTTGCTCCCCCTCACTGGACCCTTAACCGTGCCCTTGTGCGTCTGCTCCCACATTTCAGTGGAATAATGGTGCGGCATCCCCCGGTGCACAACGTTGTCCAGTAAATGTTTTATCATGTGTATCTTTGGGAGTCTCCAGTGGGATGCCTGCTTTGCAAATGCTCTCGGTAGCAACTCCACCAACCTGCCACACCGTCCACGAAAGCAGACAACACTCGATGCACCATCGTGTATCACACCACGATGGCCGCACAATCAAACCGCATACGCTCCCAACAACCCGACCAACCACCCGGCGTATGCATTTATGTACTCACGCGATCGCATGCTGACGGGCAATCGCAATTGTTGTATGTGTGTGCCTGTCAACCCCCAGAAACGCCTTGTAAAACACAGCAAACAGCCGGAACGCTTTGACCTGCAAAGCACGCAGCTCTCCCTCCACTCCACCCTTCAACGCACTCTCGTCAGCCACCAATATTGGCATTATCTGCATCATACTCCTGTGCTCGAACGCGGCGTAATTTGCGCCTGAACTGAAGAACGATGAGCCCCCTGGGATTCGGAGGAGAACGCTAGGCGTGATGGCCTTGAACTCCTTCTTGCGTCTGCGCACATCACGGATTCGAGGAGCTCAGTTAGCGGCACACACTGTGTGCTACAACCCAACTGACCCCGGCATGGTAGAGCATGCCCTGCTCGCCCACCCAACTACACCCAGCTCACCGTTCAAGCAGCCGCATCTCAACCTTCCCAAGAACATGCAGTGTGTCTGCAAGGCATGCCAGATACACGTTGCCCCACTCCGTGTCTGCGAAATTCCACCTGTGAAGCACGCACTGCACGGTCCAACCGAGGACACGATGGTGTCGAAAATTGCCCCCTGTAAAAAAACACCAGCAAACTATCCAACTCCAAACACACCTCGATCGGATGGGTTGACCACAACTTCCGCACATCGTCAGCGTCGCCTTTCTTCTTACACGCCAAGATCTGGCGGACAATGTCCCTCTGCTTCTCGGGGGTATGTGGATCTTCCTTCCCCACCATCATGGTCAACTCCCCCTTGTCTGCATAGCAGTTAGCGCAGGGTCGATGCGACCCTTGCTGAAGAGTCGCAGATGCTCTGCTGGATTCAGGGAAGTCGGCAGGGTATCCGTACAGGCAAGGGACCGCCTTGTGCACCTTCCCGTCCGCGTCTGTGCAGTAGAAGAAGCGAACTGGCGCGCTGCACATTGTAGAGATGCACACATGGTGTGCAGTTAGGGATGGCACATATACACAACTCGCTGTCCTCTCACAACTCACTACTTGCTCGGGTGCCCAACACCCACAAGCACGTGTAGCGTAGTCAACACCACCCCGATCTCCTCCCAGTACCTTGCAGACTCTCGCATGATGGGCGCGAGGATGATCTTTAGTGCCTCCTGGAACACGCGCGTCTTCTCCGTATGCGATGCCCACTCAGGTGGGAACGGAAGCACCGCCGCGAATGTGTGCCCAGGCTCCACTCCACGCAATTCCTCTGGTATGTTAATAAGTGAGATCAGCACCGGCCACGCGTTCCTCCTGCCATTCCGTGATGCCTGGGTGCTATCACTGTATATCAGCACGCCTAGAATGAGTGCATCCTCGTCGTTAATCTCCTTCTGCCATGTACACCACACGTGCCGGTGAGCTGTGGGTATTCAACTGCATCGAGCATGTTGTAATACACAGGAAATGGGGAGAGTCTAAACGATATGCGTACCTGCGCAGAGTGCATCCAATCACCCGTCTCCGGTCCTTCAAATACCCTCTTGTTATTTGACTTCCGATGAATCTTCTTTGGTTTCCAAACGAACCCCTTCTTCGATGAGAACGTCCGCACCAGCTTTTTCAAAATCTGCGGGCATCGATGTGGAATCAGGTGTGAGCGGGAGTAGGGGATGAATGGTGGTTACGGGCGACACTTCATTACGACGTCGCTAGCTGTGTTGGGCTCCTATTACGAACCAGCTCTGTGTCGCGGAAGTGCAGTAGCAGCTTCATTTGCATTCCTTTGGGGCCCCGCACCACTATTTCCTCCGTTTTCCAAGGGACCATGTCGGCTGGAGCTCGCGCCATGCCCCAGCGGCGCACGTCCACCCAGTTGCGCCATCGTCTGAGGGCCCGTATGTTGAAGCGCGGATTGCGGAAAATGTGTAGCAGACGGTTAACCTCCCTGTGCGAAAGATCGGCGTCACGGAAGAAAAGGTACAACTCCGTCAGTGTATCGAAAATCTCCGCCCTCACGCTGTCTTCCGAAGACTCGGCAGTGTCGCCGTCAGCTGGTGTATCCGCGTCGCCAACAAGACTGACTTCGGGGATCGAAGCCGTTGGAGCAACAGATACAAAACTGCCGTCATTATCCTTAAGGCGGGATGCCGGTGGTGTGTTAGGTCTACTCTCTCCGTCACATGCAAGGGCTTCCAAATATGCAGCTAACAAAAGACTCTCTCGCTTCCTCTTCAACTCCGCGCGACAGATTGCACCATTAGCGACATGAGACTGTAACCTGCTGTCGTCCTTAAACATTGTCTCGCACACCAAGCAACTGTTGCCCGTCATCCTATAGCCTTGAAACCCTAGGGGGCCCAGCAGTAGAAACCCTGTTCAATACCTCATGTGTGCTCTAATACAACCCATAGGACCAACTTATCGCACACACATGTGCAGAGAAAGGTCAATCGTGTGCACGGAACATAGGTTCATGTGTTACACTTAATCAATCTACACCCTACCATATGGATATACTATTTAATAAAAGCAGGCTCTGTATTTATTAAAAAAAAAAAGCACGTTCCGTTGTGTCATTTTTAACACAATATACAAATATATAAAAAAAATTGAATAACCGCGCCTACCTGTACACGATTATCTCGACCCACAGCACAATGACGGATTGTACTCGAGACTTGGCGCGCGCTAAGGACACAACGACCCATGTGCCCCCTACCAAATACGTCGTTATTGGATTCCGCGTCATTCGGAATGTACAAGAAATTCGTTCTCAACTGGCCAACCCACCATGCACCAGGTTTGGTGACCCACCCAAACCTCGGACCACGTATTCCGAAACCCTAGGCTTATCACACGTGGATCTGCATGGGACCTCACCATCACATCCAGGCGAGTTGTCCAATCACACCTGGACATCGCATGCGATTTTGCGCCAACGGTGTACATCATTGAGCATATGCATGACGTTCGCACCAGCTTGGCACGATAGGCATGGGTGACGCTCGGCTCTCCCCTTCATTCCGAATAGTGCCATTGTCGCGAGATCCGTGAGTAGCTGTGCTGACCTCGATTGCTTCCGAGGATACGAGGGCTGGAGGACGCTCCCGTCGCATCTCGCTACCGCCGGCGTACCTGCGAGCGTCGTACCAGTTGACGATGCCGCGAGGTCGTCTGTCGAACGGGAAACGTGGGGCGGCCATTCCCAAGCGCCTGAGCTTGTCCAAGATGGGAAAGGAGGTGGTGCAGCCAGAGCAAGGTATGCAGAGCGTGCTTGTGTGGATGAGTCACGACGGTTGTTGCTGTTGTTGCACGCGATACTTCACGAACTCGTAGACTGGTGTCGTGCAATAGGCTAACTTGTGGTATTGTGCTTTTCCGGTGTTTCTCTCACCCACAGCTGACGGCACGGGTGAAGAGAGTGCAGATTCGTCCGAGCGCAGTGAGGAGGAGGACGAGGAAGGCTCTGACACATCTGCCTCAGGATCCCACGAAGAATCCGCCGACCCTGCTACTGGGGAGAAGACGAACGACGATGGATGTGCAGGTACATCCGCGGCCAATGCTGACATGCGCGCAAATCATGAAGCGCGGGACACGGATGTGGCTCGAGGTGACTGCCGAGGACATGCGGACGGACTTGCGGACCGCACACGCGGGAACACATTGGACGCCAACGGCGATGACGTGCGCATCCCGAGCCGGGTCCTCGAGCAACTTATCCAGGCTCAGGACAAGAGCGCCAAGGAGAACGCGCGGTTGGAGGCGCTCTTCTTACAGGCGATGTCTAGGCCTTCCGGTGGCTCTCGTAAGCGAAAGGCTCAGAAATAGAGAGACCCGGGGCAGGGTTGTATGAACCGAAGCGTCAGCGTGGCGAGACGTGGAGTGGTGGGTCCGACGACGACGGCGAGGACGAGGAGGACGAGACGCATGGTTCTGGTGGCCGTCATATGCGTACCGCAAAGTCTCCAATTCTGCATCGCGCGTTGGAGCATTTGCCGGCGGACAAGGCGTAGAAGGTGAGCGGGCATGTTTCCGTCTGAGGTCCAATGTTACGTATACGATTTGGGCTGCACTGTGCGCCTCGTGTATTGTTACCGGTGTGCGCTTAATTCTATCATCGTGTACATTATATGTTTCTCAACAGGCCGACGTCGACGATGACATTTTACCCGAGCAGCGACGATAAGACGCAGGGAGTGTGTGCGGTGCTGGACCGCCTGCCGCATAGCTTCGCATGCTTGGCGTTGGCGGCTGACAAGTCTCGACGCGCGGATCTCAACAAGACACTCTCTGAGTGGAAGACAAGGGCTGCCGCACGCGTGCGAGACATTGCACTTCCCAAGCTCGGATTGTTCCGCGACGACAGGGACGCATCCAGCCCGTGGGCACCAGAGAAGGCACGCAATATAGAGAAGATCCGAGAGCGCATTGGGCTAGGTGCTGACCCCCCTGGTGAGTGCCGGCTACCATAGCAGGTGGGGTTGCCAAGGTACAGTTATGCTGGCAACGGGGTGCTGACGGCCGTTGACACAGACAGTGCGCATGTGGTGTGCAGAAACCCTGGTGCTCACGAGCTGGGCGACGGACCGTGATGGCATGCCGTTTGCCTCTCGGGCGTTCGCGACATGTGCGAAGGCGGCATTCAGGCCTAAGAAGGCCGGGCTGGTGGTGGGGGGGGGGGGGGGGGGAGAGTGGTGGGGTCCGTTGAGGGTACAGGTGGAGAGAGTCGAGGAAGGCATCATCATCACTTATGTTTGTGGGTTTTGAGTAGCATATTAATGTACACGGGGTTTTGCAGGTGTGGGAGTGGAAGTTAGGGGGGTTGGTTATGTGCATGGTTGCGTAGTGTGTGTGTGTGTGTATGTGTGTATGTGTGTGTGTGTGTGTGCGTAAGGTTTTAATGGGAGAAGTCTTTATTGGAGAAGAATGCAGCTGATAGGACAACCATGAAACCCTAGGTGGCGAAATGTGGTGGGCAGGCCGTCAACCAGGTGTGCGGAAAGGCGCGGAACGCGCCGCATGTTGCGGCACATTTTACGGTGTGTGCCATCTGTCTCGAACCAATGTGTGGACGTACTAGTCTTCGCGATGCGCACGCGTGGACATCTGATTGGATAATAACATGGATGAGAGATGATGTGGAACCAATTGCTTACTAGTGGCGCACGCTATGAACGACGCGTGGCACCATCAAGTACGGACGAGAAGATAAGGTTGACGGTTAGGAACGCGCTGTGATATGCGCGGAGGGTGCGACAGCTGAACGGTCGTGATTTCGCGCAGATGACGCGAACGAATGCCACGATGAGATGGTTAAGTGGTTACTAGATGTGCGAGACCACGATAGTCCGGAAACTGTACGGGGAAGATCGAATGAGTGTGCGTGACGTGGCAGCGCGGTGGTAGAGACGATGTATACTGATGGACGACGCAGATGGCGTCGTCACCTAGTGGCCTGTGCAAAACTACTGGGTGGCGAGATATCTGGCGAAGTGTACGAAACGGTGGCGACGCGACAGGTGTACGGTGATTATGCAATGTAGTGTAGGGTGCGGACCCACACTGCGCAAGTAGAGGGGTGCCACGTGGTAGCATGATAGTGGGCATAGAACGCGTTATACGCGGTTAGCGCACCTGTGGGGTGCCTCCAACTGTCACGTATGTACAGGGTGAGCATGGAGCAGATGTACGGTGAAGATGCTCGCGCGGTGTTTGCGCGAGCTTGTGCGAGTTGGTGTAAGCGAAGACGTAACACGGTGTGCGAGTTTATGTACATGAGACACGTGAACAGTCGCGATTGCGTGACCCGAATGTTCATCGTACGGTTGGGGTGCGGGTACGTTTTGGTGCATGAACGCTTACGTGGACGTGAGGGTTGAAACTGGATGCCACGTGGGTGGGCGCGTACGGAGTGGCAGATCGGGTTGCGTATTCGTCACTTTCTAGTTGGTTGGCACAGTATGGTTAGGTAAACTTTTGTGTGGCGCACCCCGTGACTGTTTTGCGACTCCTCGGATGCGTATGTAGTGTCTTATTTGATGCACGCATATGTGCAGAATGCAGCGGGAAAGTGACTCGGAAGTTGCTTTGTAAGTGACTGTCGCCATGCAGTTCTAAAACCTTGACTCAAAAGTGCCGTGCAAAAAATATCGGGAAAGTTGAGGAAGAGTGTATTTCGAGTTGCTTTCCGAACTTCCCATTTTCGCGATGTCATAGGTCTTGCTGGCGCTCCACTTGCTTGGAATCACGTCTTGCAGCACCACCTGCTGCTGGGTGACCGCCGCCGTCACGCGCACGCTCACCTTGCGCCCCGCGCCCACGACGTCCTTGGCGGAATGCAGCTCCCACCGCGCGCCCCACCCGCCCCTCGTCATGCCCGTCCACTTGTTGCTGTCCGTCGACAGCTCCATCTTCTCCACGGCCGCGTTCCTCGCCGCGCCCAGAACGTAAAGCGCAGCTCCTCTCGAGCATGACCGCCATGCCGCGGCTGTTAGTCAAGCAGTCCACACTGCGATACTCGACCTCCACGCTGCCGGACCGGTTGCGGACGATTTTGTCCCACGCGGGATTGTTGAGCGTGAGGCCGTCGCCGTCGTTGTTCATCGCGCGCACCGTCACGCTAGCTCCCTTGTTGCACCGCTTGCTGTTCTTTCAGGTAACCTGGTAACACGTTCCGCAGGCCTTGCCGCCGTCGAACTTGCTCACGGGAATCTCAACAACCATGCCCTTGTCGAAAAAGGGGCTGTCGCCGAAGTTTCTCAACTCGGGGTAGCACGCGGCGTCTTTGTTAAGGTCTTCTGATCTGGCAAATACGGCGTCGGCAGGAGTGAGGGCGAGAACTAGCAGGAGAATTCCCACGCACAGCAGGCCGCCGACCTTGGAAACGAAAGCCATGGAAGCGAAAGAGCGGGGAGAATGAGTGATGATAGCTAGCTGGAGCTTCCTTTTGTGCGTAAGAGCTTGATAAAAAAATCAGGCTTGATTAGATACTCGGCGCTGGGCAGTGGTGGAATTGATTATGATAGCATCCCAAAAAAGTCCCCCGCAAATTTCTACCCCAAGGTCACATCAGGGTAACCCCGAGAAGTGATACCCCAGTGTCGCCAACAGTGATACCCCAAAGTTACCGCATCCCGATGTTCAGTTCGTTGTCACACAGAGGTGACCCCGAGCGGTGACCCAAATGTTACCCACGAGTCACCCCCCGAAAATCTGGGGCCCAATCGCAGGCGTTCCCGCTTCTCGCGAACCCAACTCGAACGCGAGCCGCATCTGCGCTGTAAATGTTATCGTTTAAAGCCAAAATCTAGTCTACAGCACACTAATCTATTTTGAGGCTATATACTAGGCGTAGAAAAAACTAATTTTGATAAAACCACAATTATTAATGACAATTATTAATTAGCGACAAACTTTGTTTGGGGGTTGGTATGTTAATTTACACTTACTACATTATCAATGATCATGTTTGCACAAGCAAGTTACTAGAGCTCTGATTAATTGAAAATGGGAATCGTACATGAACAAAATGGCACTGAAACAATTCATCATATTTCACTATCCTCTGCACCTGCAAAAAAAAAAAAACAGATCACAAAAAACACTAGAAAGGGGCTGACCAAGTGGCAGAAATGATTGGGGGAGGGGGTTTGGTTGGTTGGTGTGGATGGTGTGAGAGGGGTAAGGAGAGCAGGAGAAGCAGTAAGGCCAGGAAAAGGATGTGGAGAATGGAGCATGGAGCCGCCTGTACACCTGAAATGCGGGTGGCCGCCACATGAGCGCACCTAATGCAGGTAGCCACCATTCGAAATAGGAAGAAGAACAAACGGATCGGGTGAGCCAGCGAAAGAAAACAAAAAGGAACATTCAAAGCGGATGATGCACCTGGCAGGGTTAGCTACTGCGTGTCATTCCACCGCATCTGCTCCGCACGAGTCCGCCGCAGCTTATCCGCGCGATTCCGCCGCAGCTGCTGAGAGCGATTTCGTCGCAGCTGCTGAGCGCGATTCCGCCGCAGCTGCTGAGAGCAATTCCGCCGCAGCTGCTGAGCGCGATTCCGCCGCAGCTGCTGAGAGTGGTTCCGCCGCAGCTGCTGAGCGCGATTCCGCCGCAGCTGCTGAGCGCGATTCCGCCAAGCTGCTGCGCGCCAATCCGCAGCCGCTTGCTGCGCGCCAAAGAAACACAAATGGCGCGAGAAACCAATTAGCAACAGACGAATAAAAAAATCATTGACATGCACGCCTCCAATCGCCAGGGTCTTGAGGCTGATTAATAACGGAAAGAGTAACCCGTTACCAAGCTACTTATTGTTCAAGCATAGCCTCCAGCAATGTCTAGGAAAATCAGGCAGCGGAAAATGCGGACATGGCGGCGAGTTAGGAGAAGTGTTAACTCATCAGCTTGGCAACACGAAATACTGAGTGAAGTGGGCGAGATGGGGTTGTGAAATACATCCAAATGAGTGACTCTCTTGCTGAAGTGACTAGGACAAATGTGATTGGTGCACGGAATCCTGGCTGCCACCTAAACACATCAGTATGACCTCGATACAGAGAATCTCGATACTTCTAAATCATTGTTGAACATAGCTGATGTTATGAAAACGAGTACACCGCCTGGTGTCAGCTGTGGTAGCCGAAAGAGTGTGAACAAACCAAGTCAGCAGGCTCGATCCGAAGCTGTGGGGGTATCCCCTGGGTTACAACGAACTAGAGCTCTCCCCTGATTGGTTCGCTTCCATCACCCGAAGTCCCAATCGCGAGAATTACCACTTCGCATCGTTCGCCAACACTCTGGGGTAACCTGCGGGAAAGTGGGTGGGAACATCAGGGTTACCCCCCGAGTGTGACCTGGGGGTATCCCACGCTTTCCAGCCGATATCAGCCTAGTGATTTTTGGGATGAGTAGATGCAGAAGCAGGAGATTGGCCTTGTTCGATAGCCTCCCAGTCGCACTGGGCCCACTCGAACTGGAGAAGCGTCCGAGATGTTGCTTAGCCTCGGGCTTCCACTCAGACTGTAAAGAAGTTTCCAGTTTAGTTTGCAATAGTTTCCTGGAAATATGTTGTAAGTTTCTTGATACGAATGTGGTTTTCTACCAGACTGCCTAAATAACAAAACGTACTTGCCCGTCGCACGGTTACCCTGCTAAACAAAGAGGAAAAAAAGAAGCATCACATGCTGTGCGCCACCTCTATTTGGTTCAAGAAGGTAAGAGCTTATTCTTCGGCCCGAAATTGTCTAATCTAAAGTTAACCCAAAACTGTGCCACTTGGAGTGGCCCTCGTGGGGTGTAACTGAAACCCAAATCTGGGAGCCACTTCCACTGCGAGTCCAGTTTGCCCGGGAAGGAAAATTTCCGTGCAGTTTCGGCGCCCGCAATCAGAATTGGCTTTTGAAGCGTTCGGTAGCCAAGTCACACTGGGCAGGTTCTGTGTTCCAATATCGAGTTTGTGGGCTTTAAGAATGTCCCCGGAACCTGCCTTCCACCAACCGCAGTATGAGTGGAGCGTCTACCGAACAGGGCCATTATGCTGTGCGTTTGGAGAAAATCGTAGTTTGGGGTTGGGTTCCGCTCGAGTCGCCATTTTGAGTTTCCTCCAAAAAAGGCGATCCGAGAGTTGGGGTTGCGGTGTGGAATGACAATTATTCCACCCCCTTCGCGAGCTGACTGAGTGGCGACGATAACGAAGCCAGGTGTAACGTCCGTCGTGGGAAAGCGGGTCAAGTTTCTCGTGAGGCTAGAGGCAGAACAATTATTGGAGCTTCAAAACATTGCTTGTCTGGGCGAATTTCGAATTCTGGTAACACGGACGCGGTAAAGGTAGAATGATCCTAGCATCATTTAAGTACAATGATCAGATACACCATTTCAGCCAAACCTAGGCAGGATATATGGGTAGAGTTGCTCCACTGAGGTGGTAGTCTACAAAACAAGGGCAATGTAAAATTGAGCACCAAGGCATTTCCCCCACAGCGCCCTGTGAGTGTTGTGAATACATACCGTACACCACAAAGCTTCGCCTCATCCTTTGGATATGTTATTATGGTGGTCGGTCCTTACTGTTAAAATGAGAAGTGTGTGCACTATGAGAAGTTGGGAGTACAAATACAAAACCCTTGAGTTGTGTACCCCCTAAAGGCTAACCCACTGTAGCCTACACAACAACAACACAAGAATAATGTTTGACACACCCCCATAGGCAAAGTGGGGGAGAGCAAGGGGTCACAAGACCAGTCAAGAAAGGCAAGCAAGCCCAGGGTGGATCACAACGTCACCACACACTCTGAGCACAAGCAAAGAGCCACAAGGCTAGTTCACATGCAGAGGCATATATGTAACACAAGCATCACAGTGATCTATATCTAGCAAGCATGCAGGTATATATATATATATAGATCACAGTACACGCAAAGTCTACAGCAAGTGAGGAAAAGTGGGCACAAGCCCCAACAAAGTGCAGAAGCGCTGATGATCACTAGGCGGGAGTGCCTTGGTGAATATATCAGCAGTGTTGGCCTGAGTGGCCACGTAACGCAGACGAAGCTGACCACGCTGCTGCAACTCTCGAGCCAGAAAGTACCGCAGAGCGATGTGCTTCGTTCTGTGCTCCAGTCTGTGCTCCTCACACAAGGCAATGGCAGCCTTGTTGTCGACGTACAACACTGGAGGAGAACGAGGCCGCTCTCCCAGGTCGGTCAGCAGGTAGGTGAGCCAGCGTAACTCCTGAGCAGCCATGGCTATGGCGTAGATCTCAGCCTCACAACTGGAGCTGAGAACTGAAGACGAACGTGTAGAACGCCAAGAAACTGAGCCAGAGCCAAGACTGAAGGTGTAACCCTGGGACGACCGCTGAGTAGCCTGGTCATCAACCCAAGAAGCGTCTGAGTGCCCAGTGAGAACAACTGGGCTCCGTCCTCCAAGCACGAGCCCCATGCCCGATGTACTGCACAAGTAGCGCAATACCCTCTTTGCAGCATCCCAGTGCACCTTTCGGTGCCTGCCAGGAGCCACGTAGCGAGCCAAAAGGCCAAGAGGGTACGCTAGGTCAGGACGAGTGCAAGTCATCAGATACATGAGGCAACCAACTAGCTCTGGGTAAGGACCACTCGGCTCTACGGACTCATTCGAAGGCAGAGCTGAGAGCGAGTGACCTATGGCCAGAGGAGTGGCCTGTGCTGAGGACTAGGTGAAGCCGAAGCGCTGAAGGACCTGCTGCACCATGTGTGACTGAGTCAGT
The DNA here is from genome assembly GCA_947470075.1 of Closterium sp. Yama58-4. Classification (NCBI taxonomy): domain Eukaryota; kingdom Viridiplantae; phylum Streptophyta; class Zygnematophyceae; order Desmidiales; family Closteriaceae; genus Closterium; species Closterium sp. Yama58-4. The sequence goes on along the minus strand of CANIUD010000329.1, from coordinate 316,777 downwards.
GTGATGGTGCGGCGTGCTCTGTTCCGGGTGATCTGCAAGCCAAGGTAGCTGCACAGTTCACCCAGGTCTGTGCACGTGTGTCTCTTCTGCAGTTCAGACTTCACGTGGGCGAGAGCCTCAGTGTCAGCAGTGGCAAAGACCAAGTCGTCGACGTACACGAGGATGTAGAACGGCGGCAGCGAAGTGTCGGTGCGCAGAAACAGCGACGGGTCAGCAGTAGACGGCGCGAACCCAAGAGCCGCAAGTGTAGTCCTCAGTGTGTCGTGCCACTCACGTGGCGCCTGGCGGAGACCGTAGACCGGCCGGCGGAGGCTCCACTGGGTACCAGGAGGAAACGACCCAGTGAAGCCAGGAGGGCGGCGCAGCCAGATCTCCTCGTGCAGACTGCCCTGCAAGAAAGCTGTGCTGAAGTCAAGAGAGTGAAGCTCGTAGTCTCGCTGAGCGGCAACGTGCAGCAGTACCCGAAGAGTGGTCATCTTCGGGGTGGGGGAGAAGGTCTGAAAGAAGTCGACTCCCTCTCGCTGACTGAAGCCTCGGGCAACGTAACGAGCCTTGAAGACAGGCGGAGAACCCGACGGCCGCTTCACCCTGAAAATCCACATGCCACTGACGATGTTCGCCCCAGGAGGGGGAACGTCGTCGACGTAAGTGCCTGTGGAATTCCAGGATGCCATCTCTGCGTCCATGGCTGCCTGCCACTGAGAGGAGTAGGGACCCGCGATCGCCTCAGCGTAAGATCGCGGGGTAGGGATGTCTATAGCATCCGGGTCTCCCTCAGGGGCAAGCAGCATGGCCACGAGATGAGGCGCAGCGGCTGCAAGACACTCAAGGTCCTCGTGCCTGTCCTCAAGGACGTCCGTGCCAAGAGCACACTCACCCCCGACGGACGGAGGACAGACAGACTCAGACTCAGCAACAAGGCTAGCAGCGTAGTCTAGACGACAGGCAGCAGCAAAGTCAACAAGCTCAGCGACCAAGGCAGACGCAGCAGCAGACTCAAACGAGGGGTCAGTGACAACAGTGGCTAGCAGACGTGTGACAGTAGGGTGCTCAGCACGAAACCGGTCAGACTCAGGGTCCGGAACGTGAGGCAAAGACGACTCAGGAGGGGACGGCAGAGGAACAGACTGCGGAACAGAGGAAGAACGACGAACGACAAGGCGCGTGCGGGGGACAGACGGCGACCGCGAACGCGGACCACGACGAACGGTGCGTCCAGAGCGAACTGGCGAGACAGGACGCGACGCAGGCTCACGACGCTCAGTAAGACCTCCTGACTGCTCAGTGTAAGGAGAAGGAGCAGGAAGCGGTGAGTCAGGCAGGAGGGGAAGACCGGTAGAAGACGGAAGACTAAGAACCTGGTGAAGGACAGAGTCAGGCGGTGGCTGAGACGACGGAGACGGTGGAGCAAAGAACAGGCGCGTCTGTGTAGTGTCACCAGCACCAGCAGCTCCAGCACCCACAGCAGCTCCCGCACCTCCAGTAGCTCCACCACCCCCAGCAGCAACTCCTCCAGGACCGTCTCCACCAGTCGCAGCGCCTCCAGAACCAGCACCCCCAGTCGTAACGTCCCCAGGAGGAGGACCCTCAAACACAACACCACCAGCCCCAGCAGCTCGAGTACCAGCGGTACGAGCACCTCCGGGACCAGCGACGTGGGCACCCCCAGGAGACAACAAACCAGCACCACCCGCAGCTCCAGTGACGTCAGTGGAAGAACCGCCAGGAGCAGGGTCCCGAGCCACAGGAGCGCGACGCTGACGGCGACCGTACCAGTCGCGGAGCTGCTGGGAGGTAAGAGGCACACGCGTACGAAGGCGGCTACTCCAAGGGGACCGCGCAACAGCAGACTCAGAACCCGCAGCGCCAGCAGCACCAGAACCTCCAGGCTCAGCACCCCCAGGCTCAGCAAACCCAGGCTCAGCACCCCCAGGCTCAGCACCCTCAGGCTCAGCACCCCCAGGCTCCGCACCCCCAGGCTCAGCACTCCCAGGCTCAGCACCCCCAGGCTCCGCACCCGCAGGCTTAGCACCCCCAGTGTCAGCACCCGCAGGCTCAGCACCCCCAGACTCTGCACCCGCAGGCTCAGCACCCTCAGTGGCAGCACCCCCAGGCTCAGCACCCCCAGCAGTACCACCCGCAGCAGCACCTGAGTCACCTGTGACCTCGACAGGCTCAGCGACGGGAGGAGGGTCTACCTGAGAGACACCTGAAGGAGCAGGACCCTGAGGGGGAAGGGGGTCTAGCGGAGGGGGACCTGGAGCGAGGAAAAGCGGCGGGGGAGGGAGGGGGGCAGTGCGGTAGGGGAAGAGACGGTAAAAGGGTACCGACTCGTCAAAGGTGACGTCCTGAGACGCAAAGACACGGCGCGAGGTGGGGTGGTAAAACTGCCAGCCAGGCGCGTCAGGGACAAAGCCAAGGAAGACGCAGGGAACGGCACGGGAGGAGAGCTTGTCCGCGGACGTATCGCGAACAAGGGCTCGGCATCCCCAAACACGGAACACCCACAAGGCAGTGTGGGCGAGGCCCACCGAGCAGAGACACGGGGCCAAAGGTTGAGCTGATGCGCAGCGTACCGCACTGCAAACGGCCACAGGAAATGGGGGGCAGCCGCATGGATCATGGAGGTACGAGCGACCTCCATGACTAAACCAATGCGACGCTCAGCAACCCCATTCTGCTGTGGGGAGTCCGGAAGAGTGAAAGTCTGGCGGATGCCGTGCTCCGCACAGTAGGCAGCCAGGAGGGCGGAGGAAAACTCACCACCCCTGTCAGAGTGCAGACGCAGGACGGGAAAGTCCGACTGGAACCGCTGGCGGAGCTGGAGACGAGCAGCGCGGATCCAAGGGATCAAAACATCAGGGACCTCACCCTTGGTGCACAAGGGGAAGACCGTGGTGTAGCGCGAGTAGTCGTCAACGACCAGCAGGAAGTACCGCTCGTGGCCCTGTCCCCGGACGCGGGCTGGGCCCCACACGTCCAGGTGAAGAGTCTGCAAAGGAGCCTCTGTGGGAGGAAACGAGGAGGAGTGAGGAGCGGCACGCTGCCGCCCCTCGACACAGGGAAGACAGGGAGGAGCAGGCGAGGGTGGGAGGGGAGGGAGAACTCTGGGAAGACCAGAGACAAGGTAACGGGAGTGCATGCCACGAAGGCGCTGCACAGAGGGGTGACCAAGGCGGTGGTGCCAGAGGACGGTCTGGTGCGACAGGGAGCGACACGAGCAGGGAGCCGACAGCTGACCTGACGCAGACGCAGACGCAGCTACCTGAGGGGACTCAGTGGTCAGTGTGTACAGGTCGGACCCCGGCTGCCGAGTGAAGGTAGCCAGGTGGCGACCCGTCCGAGCACACGTACAGTGGGTCACTCGCTCATAGGCAGGGGTGAACTGGTGAACACCCCCGTCCTGGAGAGCAGAGCCCGCCACCAAGTTCGTAGAGAACGAGGGGAGGTTGCCAGACGGGGCCGCAGGACAAGGGAGGACAGTGGAGGAGGTCGCAAGGACCGGGCCCCCAGAGGGGTCAGCAAGGGAGACAGCAACAGGCCGAGCGAGTGGCTCAAGGACTGTGCGGTCACGAAAGAAACAGCGGGAAGCACCTGTGTGAGAGTACGACGGCTTATGCCAGCTATGCATGCTTGCCTTTACTTTATTATGCTACTTCTAGCTTAGGTTTATTTTATGCATGCATGAATTGCTTGATTTCCTAGGCTAGGTGCTTTCCTATATTTTATTATAGTTATAGCACCGAGCTAGGTTGCGTACACCGAATTCTGGGCTATTCGGTTGCCACCGAAATGCCTTCTACCGAATTCGGGAAGGGTCTGTTTGGGACGCTTCGCGACCCGCGGAACCTTCGCGTAACACCTGGTTACTGCCCCTTGTGTCGAGCCTATATATAGCCTCGTGTTGTACCCAGGTGATCATTCAATTCAAACTCTCTTTTCTGAGCTCGATCCTAGATCCTCACACTTGGTAATCAGAGCTCGTTTACACGCGAAGTTCTTTCGACCGCTAAAAACCAGTCTTAAAAAAACCGCGGGGGCGACGCAGATAAACATCGATTTCGGGTACGTAAAACCGGTTCCGTGTTTTTCCGCTCCTCCTCGATTCGTTTTTTCGGACGCGTAATGTCAGGCATGGAAGGCCAGGGCGACAACTACGCGACAACGAGCGACGTCGCGAGCCTCCGCACCGACATGGAGCAGACGCAGGCGACGCTTCGTCGACTCGAGGCTTTTCTGACAAGCCATCCGGCGCTCGCCACGACAGCAGCAGCGACTGCAACGACTGCAGCACCGACAACTCCAGCAGCAGTGGCGACACCGACATTTCACGGTCCGATGGCACCACTGACGCCGAACCTCGAAGCAGCACGACCGAGGCTCCCGGAAGCGTTCGATCCAAGCGCGAAGGGATCCGACGTCCGGCGTTTCGTGGCAACCCTCGAAATTTACTTCGAGGCCATTGGCTGTTCGACCCCGACACACGACGCAACACGAATCCGGCTCGCAGCGACACTGTTACGAGGACCAGCACTCGAGTGGATCTACAACACCGACGTGGCCCGCGGGGAGAAAACGTGGACGCAGTTTCGGGCAGAATTAATCGGGCGTTTCGAACCAATTAATACTACCTACATGGCGCGACAACAAATTCATCGGCACAAGCAGTACAGTAGTGTAACGCAGTACACGCAGCAGATGGAGCTCCTGTTCACCCGCATCCCCGACCTGACCGAAGGCGAAAAAATCCAGGCGTACACAGAAGGGTTAAAATTGGAGATTCGGCGGCAGGTGATCGCGGCGAATAACGACAGCTACAGAGACATCGTGCGTGCAGCCGAGCGTTACGACGCGCTGACCCGAGGTCAACCCGAAACACGACGTTTCGCGCCGAACCGTACATTCGGCACGGAGCGATCGGCACCCCCCACGTTCGCCGAACCGATGGACATCGACAAATTCGACGCGAAGCAGCAGCCGACCAAATGCGAATTTTGCGGCGCAGCAGGGCATCAGATTTTGATGTGCTACAAGATGAAGAAAGTACGTGCGATCATGCAGGGCGGTAACAGTGCAGCACCCCCGAAGTAAAAAAACGGGAATCGCCAGTAGCCGCGGATCGAACTGGCGATCGCGTAAAGATCCGAAAAGCGAAAAAGGGCGACGACGTGGCGACTTCGGAGCGGGCGAAAAAAGGAGAAAATGATGGCGCGAATATAAAACGTCACGACCGGCCGGCATCAGGGGAAATCGCCGAGGCGACTGGTGGCTCCGCGAAAAAAGACTCTGCACCGACCGGGAAACTCCAGCCGGACCCCCACGAAAGTAAGAATTCGTTAAAAGTATCCTATAAAGATACTCTAACGAAAAATATTGCTTCTCGTGGTTTTCAAGCCTTTGAAAAATTCAGGGGAGAATTAAAGGCCAAGAAAAAGCCTTTAGAAATTATTCAGGTACCTGCAAATTTGGGCAAAGTATTACGGAGCGTAGAAAAGGGTCGTGCGTTCCGTGGTGTTAATATTCTCTCCCCGCAGCGTAGTGTTAAGGCTCCCCGTTGCCCACAGGTGAAGCCTACACAGCTGCAAAGGCTTAGAGGAGACATCCAGGCTCAAGAGAAATTATACAAGCCTCGGAAAGATCCTCCTACCCCCCAGGTGAAGTTGGAAAGTGCTGAGTCGGGTATAGGAAGTAGGGAAGGTATTCATTTTGATGTACCCTATGATCCTATTAATGAGACCCTCTTTGGCTACTCAGCGCAGCAGAAACCACTACTCCTCGAGGTGTTATGCAATGGGCGACGCCTCCAGGCACTGGTGGATAGCGGTGCATCTCACTCAGTATGTGACCGCGGAGCATTGGAGAAAATTGGAGAGAAGGCGGAGGAGACCCAGTTTTCAGCAACCATGGTGGACGGTACGAAGCTTCCCATCCACGGCGAAGCAACCTTGCAGCTGCACATAGGTGCGTTGAGATGGAAGCCGAAGCTACCTGTTACCAACATCAAAGGGTTAGATTTCATCTTGGGGCGAGATTTCCTGAAGCGGTTCAACCCCGAGATCGATTGGGTCAACAGCAAGGTGTGCATCTACAACAACGGGAAGCGGATAGCACTACGAAGCTGGACGGATACAGGAGACATTCCGGAAACAACACTGGCACGGTTCGAACGGATGGTGAACGAGGGCGACGCGGGTTACGTAGCACTGGTCATGGCAGCAGCAGAAGAGGTGAAACCGGGTTCCGAGCTACCCGCAGCAGTGAAAGAAGTCTTGGAGCAGTACAAAGACATCATGCCCGACGACCTACCTGCAGGCGTACCTCCAGCACGCACCCACGAGCACGAGATCGTGGAGGAACCAGGTGCGAAACCCGTCTCACGTGCACCATACCGACTGAGTCCGACCGAGCTGACAGACATGAAAAAACAGATCGAATATTTACTGGACAGACAACTGATCCGCCCATCCACATCTCCCTACGGTGCACCAGTTCTCTTCACACCAAAACCAGACGGCAGTTTACGGTGTCGAAATAACAGACTGGAATGGCTGTACTAACAGAAGGCTGGATACAAATAGGAAACCCTAATCCAGTGTACCCCCTAAGGTGTAACCCACTACAGCCTACAACCATATAAACATATAATGTTTGACACACCCCCATAGGCGAAGTGGGGAGACCTGGGGGTCACACGACCAGTCAGGGCAAAGCAAGGCAAAGCAAGCTCAGGGTGGATCTCGAGGATTCCACACAAATTCCGAGCACAAGCTAGTGGTCACAAGACCAGTTCACATGCAGGTTTATAACAGAGCAAGAGATACAGTGATCACAACCTAGCAAGAGTAAACATGCAGGTATAGATATATATAGTGATCACAGTACAAGCAAAGTCAAGAGGTAAGCAAGTGAGGTCCAGTAGGCACAAGGCCCAGTAGAGTGCAGAAGTAACGCAGAGCGATGTGCTTCGTTCTGTGCTCCAGTCTGTGCTCCTCACACAAGGCAATGGCAGCCTTGTTGTCGACGTACAGCACTGGAGGAGAACGAGGCCGCTCTCCGAGGTCGGTCAGCAGGTAGGTCAGCCAGCGTAGCTCCTGAGCAGCCATGGCTGTGGCGTAGATCTCAGCCTCACAACTGGAGCCGAGAACAGAAGAAGAGCGCGTAGAGCGCCAAGAAACTGAGCCAGAGCCAAGGCTGAAGGTGTAACCCTGAGACGACCGCTGAGTGGCCTGGTCGTCTGCCCAAGAAGCGTCTGAGTGCCCTGTGAGAACAACTCGGTCTCGCCCTCCAAGCACAAGCCCCATGCCTGACGTACTGCACAAGTAGCGCAACACCCTCTTAGCGGCATCCATGTGCTCCTTCCTGTGACGGCCAGGAGCGACATAGCGTGCAAGGATGCTAAGAGGGTATGCAAGGTCAGGTCGAGTGCAGGTCATCAGGTACATGAGGCAGCCCACAAGCTCTGGATACGGGCCACTCGGCTCTACGGACTCATCCGAAGGCAGAGCTGAGAGCGAGTGACCGGTAGGCAGAGGAGTGGACTGAGGCGAGGAGTACGTGAAGCCAAAGCGCTGGAGAACCTGCTGCACCATGTGTGACTGAGTCAAGGTGATGGTGCGCCGTGCTCTGTCCCGGGTGATCCGCAAGCCAAGATAGCTTGTCAGCTCACCCAAGTCTGTGCACGTGTGTCTCCTCTGCAGCTCCGACTTCACGTAGGCGAGTCCTGCAGTGTCAGCAGTGGCAAAGACCAAGTCGTCGACGTACACGAGGATGTAGAACGGCGGCAGCGAAGTGTCGGTGCGCAGGAACAGCGACGGGTCAGCTGTAGAAGGCGCGAACCCAAGAGCCGCAAGTGTAGTCCTCAGTGTATCGTGCCACTCACGCGGAGCCTGGCGGAGACCGTAGACTGGCCGCTGAAGCCTCCACTGGGTACCAGGAGGAAAGGACCCAGTGAAGCCAGGTGGGCGGCGCAGCCAGATCTCCTCGTGTAGGCTGCCCTGCAAGAACGCAGTGCTGAAGTCAAGTGAGTGAAGCTCGTAGTCGCGGTGAGCGGCTATGTGCAGCAGCACCCGAAGAGTAGTCATCTTCGGGGTGGGGGAGAAGGTCTGGAAGAAGTCAACTCCCTCTCGCTGACTGAAGCCTCGAGCCACGTAACGTGCCTTGAAGACAGGCGGAGAACCCGGCGGCCGCTTCACCCTGAAAATCCACATGCCACTGACGATGTTCGCCCCAGGAGGGGGAACCTCGTCAACGTAGGTGCGTGTGGACTTCCAGGAAGCCATCTCGGCGTCCATGGCTGTCTGCCACTGAGAGGAGTAGGGACCCGCCATCGCCTCAGCGTAAGTGCGCGGGGTCGGGATGTCTGGTGCATCCGGGTCTCCCTCAGGGGCAACTAGCAAGGACACGAGACGGGGCAAAGCAGCAGCAAGACACTGGAACTCCTCCTGTCTGTCCTCAAGGACGTCCGTGCCAAGAGCACACTCACCCCCGACGGACGGAGGACAGACAGACTCAGACTCAGACTCAGGAACAAGGCTAGCAGCGTAGTCTAGACGGCAGGCAGCAGCAAAGTCAACCAACTCAGCGACCAGAGCAGACGCAGTCGAGGACTCAAAGGTAGGGTCAGTGACAACAGTAGCGAGGAGACGCGTGACAGTAGGGTGCTCAGCACGAAACCGGTCAGACTCAGGGTCCGGAACGTCAGGCAAAGAGGACGCAGGAGGAGACGGTAGCGGGACACGCTGAGGAGCAGTGGAGGGACGCAGAGTCATGTAGTGAGTGCCAGGGACAGGAGGAGGACGCTCACGACGGACACGACTACCAGTGCGAGCAGGACAAACAGGCGACGCAGGACGAGACTCAGGCTCACGACGCTCTGTAAGACCTCCTGTGGGACCAGTGTAAGGAGAGGGAGCAGGGAGAGGCGAGGTAGGCGGTAACTGTGACTGCGGCTGGACAGGCGGAGGACACTCTGCGGAGGGAGGAGGACAAGGAGGAGGAGCCTGCCCAAGAACCTGCTGAAGGAGCGGTACGAAGTACGGTCGCGGCCGCGTAGCGTCTCCAGAAGCAGAAGAGACTCCAGCGGCCGGGTCCTCAGTACCAGCAGTAGCTCCAGCGTCCGGGTCCACAGCACCAGCAGCAGCTCCACTGGCCGGGTCCTCAGCACCAGTAGCAGCTCCAACGTCCGGGTCCTCAGCCCCAGTAGCAGCTCCACCGTCCGGGTCCGCAGCACCAGCAGCAGCTCCACCACTCGGGTCCTCAGCACCAGCAGCAGCGCCACCGCTCGGGTCCTCAGCACCAGTAGCAGCTCCAACGCCCGGGTCCTCAGCACCAGTAGCAGCTCCAACGCCCGGGTCCTCAGCAGCAGCAGCAGCGCCACCGCTCGGGTCCTCAGCTCCAGCAGCAGCTCCAACGTCCGAGTCCTCAGTACCAGCAGCAGCGCCACCCCCAGGGTCCGCAGCACCAGGAGCACCACTCCGAAGACTGCAGCGCCGGGTGTACCACTCGCGGATCTGCTGAATGGGGGGGAGCTCCTGGGTAGGAGGGGAAGTACCGGGACGAGCTCCAGCAGCACCTCTCCGGAGGCGGCAGTACTCGAGGTACCTCTCCTGCAGCTGCTGGGAGGAGAGGGCTCCTCCAGGTGTCGCACGCTCAGGCTCAGCACCCCCAGACTCAGCACCCCCAGACTCAGCACCCCCAGGCTCAGCACCTCCAGGCTCCGCACCTCCAGGCTCAGCACCCCCAGGCTCCGCACCCCCAGACTCAGCACTCCCAGGCTCAGCACCCCCAGACGCAGCACCCCCAGGCTCAGCACCCCTAGCAGGACGAGAGTCGACAGCTACCTCGACAGGCTCACCCGGGTCTACCTGGGACACACCTGAGGGAGCGGCACCCTGAGGGGGGAGGGGGTCTGGTACCTCAGCACCTGGAGCGAGGAAGAGAGGCGGGGGGGGGAGCGGGGCAGTGCGGTAGGGGAAGAGGCGGTAGTAGGGGACGGACTCGTCAAAAGAGACGTCCTGAGAGGCCAGGACACGACGCGAGGTGGGGTGGTAGAACTGCCAACCAGGGGCGTCCGGGACAAAGCCAAGGAAGACGCAGGGGACAGCGCGACGGGAGAGCTTGTCCGTGGACGTGTCGCGGACAAAAGCTCGGGATCCCCAGACCCGAAAACGTGACGCATCGCCAGCCTCTCCCGTCCAACGCAGTGTCGGAGAAGTCTCGGGCAAGGAGACACGGGGCCAGAGGTTGAGCTGATGCGTAGCGTATCGGACTGCAAACGGCCACAGAAAGTGGGGGGCAGCCGCATGGCTCAAGGAGGTACGAGCGACCTCCATGACCAGACCAATGCGGCGCTCAGCAACCCCATTCTGCTGTGGAGAGGCCGGAAGCGTGAACGACTGCTCAATGCCCTCCTGCTGACAGAAGGCCTCCAAGAGGCCAGAGGAAAACTCCCCACCTCTGTCAGAGTGCAGACGCAGGACAGGGAAGTCGGAGCGGAAACGCTCACTGAGCTGGAGACGAGATCTGCGGATCCAAGGGATCAAGACATCAGGGACGTCACCCTTGGCGCGCAAGGGGAAGACCGTGGTGTAGCGCGAGAAGTCGTCAACAACAATCAGGAAGTACCTCTCCTGACCCTGACCACGGACGCGGGCTGGGCCCCACACGTCCATGTGGAGCGTCTGCAAGGGAGCAGTCGTCGGGGGAAAGGAGGAGGAGTGAGGAGCGGCGCGCTGCCGCCCCTCGACACAGGGAATACAGGGAGGAGCAGGCGAGTCGGGAAGGGGAGGGAGCACCCTGGGAAGACCAGCAACAAGGTCCCGTTTGTGCATGGCCCGAAGGCGCTGCACAGACGGGTGACCAAGGCGGTGGTGCCAAAGGACAGTCTCATGCGCCAGAGAGCGACACGAGCAGGGGGCGGACAGCTGACCTGACGCAGACGCAGACGCAGACGTAGACGCAGACGCAGCTACCTGAGGGGACTCAGTGGTCAGTGTGTACAGGTCCGACCCCGGCTCTCGAGTGAAAGTAGCCAGGTGGCGACCCGTCCGAGCACACGTGCAGTGTGTCACGCGCTCGTAGGCAGGGGTGAACTGGTGAACACCCCCGTCCTGGAGTGCACTACCTGCCACCAAGTTCGTAGAGAACGAGGGGAGGTAGAGACCTGACAGCGTGCCGGACGGGACCGCCGGACAAGCTAGGACACTGGAGGAGGTCGCAATGACCGGACCCCCAGAGGGGTCAGCAAGGGAGACCGCAACTGGCCGAGCAAGTGGCTCAAGGACAGTGCGGTCACGAAAGAAAGAGCGAGAAGCACCCGAGTCCAGTGTGAAGGTGTGCAGTGCTGCAGTCGACTCAGTACCAGGGGGCACAGACGCACTAGCACCTAGGGCAGCAGCCTCACCAGGACCTGTGGGAGCGGACGCACTAGCACCTAGAGCGGCAGCCGGACTGGCCTGAATGCCCGGGTCGGGCGGAACACGCAAGTACTGAGCACCCTCTCCACTAAGAGACATCGCATACATGGCAGTGAGAATAGCATCAAAGTCTAGAGCCCAAATATCAACACCCCTCTTTTCCAGCTCAGCCCAGCGTGGCAGCTCAGTGGCACTAGGAAACTGGGTGCGCCACGCGTCGTTAAGGCGCGCGAAGCAGCGCTGCGTGGGGTGCGGCCTCCCACACTGCTGGCCGCTGCGGTCACCTGTGCGAATAACGTACGTGCAGGTTACGCCACGCTGCGCATACCACTCACGGGCGGCCTGAAGCGTCGGGGCGGGCTGCTGACTCTGCCCTCCGCCAGTGCCTCCACGACCACCACCCCCACCGCCTCCGCCCCGGCCACCTCCACCCCTGCCGCCACCACGACCACCTCCGCCCCCGCTGCCGCCTCCGCCCCTGCCACCACTCCCGCCGCTGCTGTCTCCTCCCCCACTGCCGCCACCGGCCTCCTCAGCCGCGCCTCCACTCCCACCGCCTCCACCCCCACCTCCTCCGCCGCCACCCCCACCCCTGCCCCCCTTGTTCCTGCGGCGCCCGCTCGAAGCAGACGCGGTCCCGACCTTCTCAGCACCGAGGAGGTCGACAGCAGCAGCAGAGGCGACAGAGGGGAGGAGGGGGGAAGGGGAACACCCCTCAAAGAACGGGGTGCGGGGGTCGCCACGAGAGGTGCCTACAGCGACGATACTCGCCTCAGCTGCAAGCAGTTCCTTCTCGAGGAGGGCAACAGTGAGCTCAGTGGGGGAGCGAGAGAGGAAGTGGTCCCTGACTGCGCGCAGAGAGTCAGGGAGGCGGGTGACGATGTGGTAGAGAGTGATCCAGAGCGGGGGGGGGTTGCTAGTGAGAAACTCGGCAGGCATAGCAGCGCGAAAGCGGGCCTCACTAGTCTTAAGGTGGGTGATGAGGTCTGCGACAGTGTGAAAGGAGGCTAGGTCGGGGAACAGGTAGGGGAGAGTGAGGCGGCCTAGCGTGGCAGAAGCGGGTGAGGAGTAGCGGGCAACTACAGCGGTGTAGAGGTCCTTAGCAGTCTTGCACTGGCCGAAGTGCTCGCGCTCGTCTAGCGGCAGGGAGTTGCGAATAGCAAAGCGAGCATGCGCATCACGGGTCTGCCACTGGGAACGCAGAGTGCTGTCAGCAGTCGAGTCAGGGGCAGTGGCATGGCCTAGGGCGTGGTCGTACAGTGAGATATCTTCCTTGGCAGTGAGCTGTAGGAACAGGTGCAGGTCATCTAGCCAGGTTTCGAACTTCACCGGACGGCCCTCGGCATCGAAAGCTAGAACGGGAGGACTAGCCATAGCGACAGTAGCAGTAGCAGTAGTAGTAGGAATCAGGCCGCTCGGAAGGTGTGCGGAGGGTCAACGGGGCCGGCGGGGCCGCTAGGTAAGGCGCGGGCGGGGTCGACTGTCCGTAGTGGCACACGAGCGGCAATAGTAGGTAGCGTGGCAGCAGGAGCTGCAACGGCGCACTGGTGGTAGCTGCAGTGGTAGCAGTGTGCGCGGTAGGTAGTAAATAAACAGCAGTGAGAGCGAGTGCCTCGCGGGCGGCGGCTGCAGAAGCGCACGGGCGGCAGCGGCGCACGGGCAGCGGCAGCGTAGGGGCAGCGGTGCGCAAGCAGCAGCGGAAGCAGCGGCGTGCAAGCGGCTGCGGGCAGCGGGGCGTGCGCGAGCAGGCGACGGGCGGCTGCGGGGCGTGTGCGAGCAGGCGACGGGCGGCTGCGGGGCGTGCGCGAGCAGGCGACGGGCGGCTGCGGGCGGGCGGCCGCTGCGACGGCGGGCTGCGGGCCTGCGGGGCGTGCGCGAGCAGGCGACGGGCAGTAGCGGCGCACGGCAGTGGCTGCGGCGGCGGCAGCGAGCACGGCAGCAGCAGCAGCAGCAGTGCACGGGCGGTAGTAGCGGCGGCAGCGGCTGCGGGCACGGCAGAAACGCGGGAGCGGCAGCGGGCGACTCGCGGGCAGCAGCGGCAGCAGCAGCGGGGGACCGGCGGGCGGCAGCTGCAGCGGTGCAAATCGCGGGCCGACGGGGCCGCTAAGGGGCGAGCGGCGGGGTCGTTCGAGGCGCTAAGGGGCGGCGCGACGGGGCCGTGAGGGGCCTCTAGGTCAAATGCGACGGGGCCGCGGGGCCTCTAGACGGGGCTCGATCGACGGGGCCAGCGGGGCCGAATAAAAATAATGAAGCGCTCGAGGGCGCTACGGGGGAGGCGCTAAGAACGCGCTCCGGTAGTAGGTAGGTAGTTAGGTAGCGAACGGTGGGCCCTTAGGAACGGTCCTAGAGAAGGACCTGCTCTGAAACCATGTCGAAATAACAGACTGGAATGGCTGTACTAACAGAAGGCTGGATACAAATAGGAAACCCTAATCCAGTGTACCCCCTAAGGTGTAACCCACTACAGCCTACAACCATATAAACATATAATGTTTGACATACGGATGTGCATCAACTACCGCGCACTGAACAAACAGACAGTTAAAAATAAATACCCCATACCGCGCATCGACGACTTACTGGACCAACTGCGTGGTGCAACAGTTTTCTCGAAGCTGGACCTACGGTCGGGTTACTGGCAGATCAAGATGGCGGACAACTCGATCCACAAAACGGCGTTCCGTACGAGATACGGCTCCTACGAATACTTAGTGATGCCGTTCGGACTCTGCAACGCACCAGCAACGTTTCAGGCGGAGATGAACCACATCCTTCGACCCCTGCTGGACGAGTGCGTAGTGGTGTACCTGGATGACATTCTCATCTACTCCAAGAACATGAAGGAGCACGTGGAGCATCTGCGGAAGGTGTTCGAAATCCTGCGGAAGAATAAGTTCTACGTGAAGCTGTCAAAGAGCGACTTCGCACTGGAGAAAGTGCAGTTTCTCGGGCACATGGTGAGTGCCAAGGGCGTGCACGTGGACCCGCGGAAAATCGAAGCCGTTAAAAAGTGGAAGGTTCCGGAAAACGTGAAAGAGTTGCAGCAGTTCCTCGGCTTCGCCAACTACTACAACAGGTTTGTGCCGCAGTACGCTAAGATAGCAGCGCCACTGACCGACCTACTGAAAAAGGATACGCCCTTCAGATGGGATACTCCTCATCAGCAAGCCATGGAACAGCTACAGACAGCACTGACCACAGCGCCAGTACTCATCCTACCGGACCCCGACAAGGACTACGTAGTTGAAGCAGACGCTAGTGACCAGGCAGTCGGAGCAGTACTGATGCAGGATCACGGGAACGGTTTACAGCCTATTGCCTACCTCAGTAAGAAGTTACACGGAGCAGAACTGAACTACCCCATTCACGACAAGGAAGCCTTAGCCATAGTCGTAGCCTTCAAGGCATGGAGGTGTTACCTAGAGGGAGCCAAGACCACAGTATACACTGACCACTGCAGTCTCAAATACCTGAAGTCGCAGCCGACGCTTTCACGACGACAGGTGCGGTGGGTGGATTTCTTGGAAACTCACTTCCACTACGACATCGTCTACAAACCCGGGCTCCACAACAAAGCTGACGCGTTGAGCCGCCCCGGTCATGTAGCAGGCATCCAGCTCGACGGGATGAACCCTCTGCTCAAGGGTCTATTCCAACATGGGTACTCCGTGGACGGCGAGATCGCAACGGCAGAGAAACAGAAGCTGTTACAGTGGGAGAAAGACTTAGCGGTAAGGAAGGGTTCAGGAAAGATTTGGGTACCGAATTACGCCCCGCTACGACAGATCCTATTAGAGGAATTTCATGACGTACCTTACGCGGGACATTTCGGGAGCAACAAGACGTTAGCGGGAATAGCGAAGTATTACTACTGGCCCCGGATGGCAGCAGACGTGCAGCAGTTTGTCACCTCATGCGACACGTGCCAGCGAATGAAGAGTAGCAAGCAGAAAAAAGCAGGGTTACTTCAGCCTCTACCCGTACCGGAGCAGCCATGGCAGGTCGTTAGCCTCGACTTCATCACAGGACTTCCCTCGACCTCACGAGGACACGATTCCATCCTCGTAGTAATCGATAAGTTCTCCAAAATGGGTCATTTCATACCGACCAACGCCACAGCTACAGCTGAAGCAACTGCTCGCCTCTTCTTCGACCGCATCATCACCATCCACGGCATCCCCGCTACACTTATCTCAGACAGAGACCCAAAATTCACAAGTAAGTTCTGGAAGGAGCTTATGGGACTGCTGGGGACCAAGCTTGCCATGTCTTCAGCATACCATCCCCAGACTGACGGACAGACGGAGCGACTCAATCAAGTGGTTGAACAGTTACTGCGTACAGCTTGCAAAGACGACATCAGCCACTGGGACACACAGTTACCAACCTTAGAGTTCGCTTACAACAACGCCTCACATGCGGCCACAGGGAAAACCCCTTTCTTCCTGTGTTACGGACGGGAACCACTCACACCACAGCAGCCAACCACACCGGCACACGTCCAAGCCGCGCACGACTTCGTCACCACCATGCAGCAGCTATGGGAGAAGACTCAGCGGCGTCTCACCACGATGCAGAACTCCCAGAAGCAGTATGCCGATCGCCAGCGACGAGATCACTCAGTAGCAGTCGGAGATCAGGTGCTTCTCGACACGCGCAACTTGAACCTGTCTCACCTACCATCCAAACTCCGGCCTCGCTTCTGTGGTCCTTTTCTCGTGGAGGCACAGGTGACACCAGTTACATTCCGCTTGCGCTTACCAGATACGTGGAAGCTTCACAATGCTTTCCATGTTCAGCTACTGAAACCCTACAAGGACCCCAACCAACAGTTCCAGGGACGGCAACTACCGCCACCTCCACCTGTTCTTGTGCAGGATGAACCAGAGTACGAGATCGAGCGCGTTCTCACTCATCGACGCCGCGGCGGCAAGACCCTCGAGTTCCTGATACGCTGGAAGGGATACGACCCCACTGAGGACAGTTGGGTTGCAGAAGCTGATATGGGCAACGCACGCCGTGCTCTCAAGGACTATCTTATCAAGCAGGGTGTATCTCACGCCACCCAGCTTTGAGGGGGGGACGTGTGAGAGTACGACGGCTTATGCCAGCTATGCATGCTTGCCTTTACTTTATTATGCTACTTCTAGCTTAGGTTTATTTTATGCATGCATGAATTGCTTGATTTCCTAGGCTAGGTGCTTTCCTATATTTTATTATAGTTATAGCACCGAGCTAGGTTGCGTACACCGAATTCTGAGCTATTCGGTTGCCACCGAAATGCCTTCTACCGAATTCGGGAAGGGTCTGTTTGGGACGCTTCGCGACCCGCGGAACCTTCGCGTAACACCTGGTTACTGCCCCTTGTGTCGAGCCTATATATAGCCTCGTGTTGTACCCAGGTGATCATTCAATTCAAACTCTCTTTTCTGAGCTCGATCCTAGATCCTCACAACCTGAGTCCAGGGTGAAGGTGTGCAGTGCTGTAGCAGACTCAGTACCAGCAGACGCAGACGCACTAGCACCTAGCGCAGCAGCCATACCAGTACCAATACCTGGGTCAGGCGGCACACTCAGGTAACAGTCACCCTCAGCACTAATAGTCAATGCATACATGGCAGCAAGGATAGCATCATAATCAAGAGCAAAGATATCAATTCCCTTCCTAAGCAGATCAGCCCAGCGAGGCAGCTCAGAGGCGTCAGGGAACTGCTCGCGCCAGGCGTCATCGAGGCGAGAGAAGCAGCGCTGTGTCGGGTGGAACCTCCCACAAGTCTGGCCAGCGCGATCACCTGTGCGGATGACGTACGAGCAAATGCCCCCAACCCCAAACCCCCCACGCTGAGAGAACCACTCACGAAGCTGCTGGGGCGAGGGAGTCTCGCCAGGACGCTGCTGCGGCTGCCTCTGGCCACCTCCGAACCTGCACCGCTCCACCGCGCCCGCCACCCGCTCCACCACCGCCACTACTGCCACCACCTCCTCCACCACCCCCACCCCCACCACCGCCGCCGCCGCCACCACCCCCTACACCGCCACTGACCCCCCCACCACCCGCGCCACTCCCACTTCCGCCACCACCCCCGCCCCCCCCACCCCCTCCACCGCCGCCACCCCCACCTCCACCTCCACCACCCTTGCCCCCCTTGCCCTTGCCGCTCTTGCGCCTCCCACCGGGAGCAGACGCAGTCCCGACTCCCTCAGCACCGAGGTAGTCGACAGCAGCAGCAGATGCAATGGAGGGGAGGAGGGGGGAAGGGGAACACCCCTCAAAGAAGGGGGTGCGGGGGTCACCACGAGAGGCACCTACAGCTACAATACTCTTCTCAGCTGCTAGGAGTTCCTTCTCGAGGAGGTCGACAGTGAGGTCAGTGGGGGAGAGAGCGAGAAACTGGTCCCTGACAGTGCGAAGGGAGTCAGGGAGGCGGGTGACAAGGTGGTACAGTGTGAGGTACATCGGGGGGGGGTTCTTGGCGAAGAAATCGGGGGGGAGCGCGGCACGGTAGCGGAGGTCACTGGTACGGAGGTGGGTGATGAGGTCAGCGACAGTGGCAAAGGCGGACAGGTCGGGAAAGAGGTAGGGCAGTGAGAGACGGCCTATAGTAGCAGTGGCAGGGGAGGAGTAGCGCGCGACTACGGCGTCGTACAGTTCCTTGGCGGTCTTATGCTGGCCAAAATGCTCGCGCTCATCTAACGGCAGGTGGCTGCGAACGGCTAGGCGAGCGTGAGCGTCACGGGTCTGCCACTACGAGCGCAAAGTGCTATCAGCATCAGCAGCAGGTGCGGGAGCGGCGCCGGACGTGTGGTCATAAAGAGAAATATCGTCCTTGGCGGTGATCTGAAGGTAGAGGTGAAGGTCATCGAGCCAAACATCGAACTTAATAGGACGACCCTCAGCGTCAAAGGTAAGCACAGTAGGACTGGCCATAGTAGCAGTAGCAGGAGGAGGAACAGTAGCAGCAGGACCAGTAGCAGTAGGAGCAGTAGCAGGAACAGTAGATGCTGCAGGTGGGGCACAGCAGGGCGGCGCGGCTCGGTCAGGGCGGCGCGGCTCGGTCCAGGCGGCGCGGCTCAGTCAGGGCGGCGCGGCTCAGTGAGGGCGGCGCGGCTAGGTCTGGGTTGCGCGGTGCGCTTGGACAGGCAGGGCGACGCGACGGCGAGCCTGGGCGGCTGCGGCGGCTGTGCGCGGGCTGCAGTTGCGCGCGGGCGGCGGTCTGCAGCAGCGACGCGGCGGCGAACGGGCGGCTAGCGGGCTGCTCGTGGGCGGCTGCTGGGTCGCGCGCGTCAGAAACAGGCCGCGCGCGGGCGGCTAGCGGGCTGCGCGGGCAAAAAACGGGCCGCGCGGGCGGCTAGCGGGCTGCGCGGGCAAAAAAACGGGCCGCGCGCTGGCGGCTAGCGGGCGACGCGGCAGAAAAGCGGGGCGCTCGAGGGCGCCCTAGGAGCGAGGCGCACGAGGGCGCAAGGTGGGGAAGGCGCACGAGGGCGCTACTAGCGGAACGGTGGGCCCGTAGGAACGGTCGGTCCTAGGTTCCTAACCTAGGCTCGTAATACCATGTCAGAATGAGAAGTGTGTGCACTATGAGAAGTTGGGAGTACAAATACAAAACCCTAGAATTGTGTACCCCCTAAAGGCTAACCCACTGTAGCCTACACAACAACAACACAAGAATAATGTTTGACACTTAGTGTACTTGTGATTGCATATGGTGCCCCACTGTCAAATATTGTAGCATGTAGTGAGGCTTGTACCACCATCATTCAGTTTCTGACATGGTATCACCTAGTTTAGGATCCTGTTGGATCCCGGTCCTCTCTCTTGAGCCTACAACGCCCGTAGCGCCCTATCGTCGCGCCCGTCCCGTCCCCTAGCGCCCATCGCGCCCGTCCCGTCCCCTCGCGCTCGTCGTGCCTGCCCGTCTCGTCGCGTCGCGCCCGTTCCGTCCCCTCCCCTTGCGCTCGTCGCGCCTGCCCGTCCCGTCACGTCTCGCCCGTCCCGTCCCGTCCCCTCGCGATCGTCGCGCCTGCCCGTCCCGTCGCGTCGCGCCTGCCCGTCCTGTCGCGTCGCTCCCGTCCCGTCACGTCCCCTCGCCTATCCCGTCGCACCTGCTCGTCCCGTCGCGTCGCATCCGTCCCGTCCCGTCCCCTTGCGCCCGCCACGTCTGCCCGTCCCGCCGTGTCGCGCCCGTCCCGTCCCGTCCCCTTGCGCCCGCTGCGCCTACCCGTCTCGTCGCGTTGCGCCCGTCCCGTCCCGTCCCCTCGCGCCCGCCGCGCCTGCCCGTCTCGTCGCGTCGCGCCCGTCCCGTCCCGTCCCCTCGCCTGTCCCGTCGTGCCTCCCTGCCCGTCCCGCCGTATCGCGCCCTGCCCATCACGTCGTACCTACCCTGCCATCCCGTTGCGCCCTGCTCATCCCGTAGCGCCCTACGCCTTACGCTCTGCCTGTCACGCCCTACTCAGGCCCTCTAGGCGTTTAGGGTTTCAGCAGACGCAGCTCCCCCCTCTTCGCTTCCGCTATGGCGACCCTTAGGGTCCTGCGCTTTGATGCTGAGGGTCGGCCGCTCGAGTTCTCTGTCTGGCTCCTTCGTGCGCAGCGTCTGCTAGAGAGTCAGTGCCAGGCGGACGAGTCCCTCTGGGCACACGCCTCCGGCGACCTTCCTGCGCCGGCTGCCCCTGAACCCCTTGGTGCTGACCCCACCACTGCGGATAGGGAGCCTTTCGCACGTCAGCGCGCTGCTCAGACAGCCTGGAAGTCGCGCGACGCCGCCGCCTGCTTCGCCCTCAGCAGCCTCCTCCCTGAGTCTGAGGAGACCCACTTCACTCAGGTTCGCACTGCTAGTGAGTTCCTGACTGCGATCAAGGCCCGTTACGCCACTCCCACTACAATCTCTCTTGGTCACCTATTCCTCCAGAACCTGTTTCCTGACTTCGCCGGTCTCGTTTGAGCGTTCTGCTGACTTGATCGCTCACCTTCGTTCGCAAGACTCTAGCTACCGCGCTGCCTGTACAGAGGCACAGCTTGCACTGGTTCCCCCCATCAATGGCGATTACTATTTATTTTATCACCACTAGCCTCTTTGAGCGTCTTGCCACAATTCGCGACGCGCTTCTTCTTCTTCTGACTCTGCGCTCAAGGACGTCGTAAGCAACCTCCGCTCGGTAGCCTCCGCCTCGGGTGCTGTGCCCCCCCCCACTGTTTCACGGGTGCACTGTCCTACAGTTGCCCACCTTTACTGCCTCCCTCGCCGCTACCGCCACTGACAAGACCGCGACCGCTATCACGACTTCCGCGTGGCCTAGGGCTAGGAGTGGCAGGAGGGGCGGCAAGGGTGAGACCAGCAGCCGAGGCGGTGGAGGTGGCATAGTGAGTGGCGGTGGCGGCAGTGCAGGTGTTGGCGGAGCGCCCCGTGCAGCTTCTAGTGGCTCCCCTGCTGCAGCTGGTGGAGGTGACGCTCAGGCTCGTCGGGCGCCTGCGGGACTGCCAGCTGCAGGGGCTGGTGTGGCGGCCTGGTACCTGGCTCAGCAGCAGCAGCAGCAGCAGCCACTCCTCTCGCAGCAGCCACAGCAGCAACAGTGGCAGCAGTAGGTTCCGAGGCAGGGGTCAGGACCGCGCCAGCTGTTGCGTGGTGACGCCCACCCACCCTACCCCTACCTCATCCAAACAGGTACTCGCAGCGGCCTCCGCTGTGACCGACGCCACCCATTGGGTCAGTGCTTTGCTCAGCTCACCAACACACTTCACGCGGCCTACGACGTTGACAGCCCTGCCCCTGACTGGCTTTCCCTTGCTCTCTTGCACGGTCCAGCTCTGTGGAGCATGTCATGCTATGTATGCTGTTGTTCACTCTTGTGCTTCTGACTCTGTTTACTCGCGTGTTTTTAGCTTAGGTGCTAGTGTTGATCCTGTGCCATTTGCTACTGTAGGTACTTGCTTAGGTACTCGTCCAGGTACTACTCCGGCGGACACTTCGCTGTCTTTCACCCTGGACTCCGGAGCTTTGCAGTGTTTCCTCCGCGACCACACGACCGTTACTCCGCTTCCTGTGCCACTCTCCACAACTAGCACTGGCTGATCCCACTTTGGGACCAGTCATTGCTCACCACTCTACTACGCTTCCGTGCCCAGCTGTTCCCTTGGGTTCTCTGACGGGCTTCCACGTCCCCTCGTTCTCTAAGAACTTGGTGGGCGTGCGGCCGCTCGTGGGTCAGCACGTTGGTGTTTGGTTTGAGCCTTCTGGGGACTCTGCGACTTGTGTGGATGGTGAAACGTACGCCCCCCTGGCCACATTTCACAAGGAGCCGGGTTCTGGACTCTACACGCTTCACATTGGCCCCCAAAGGCAGCAGCAGCAGCAGCAGCAGCAACAGTAGTAGCTGCTGCCTCCGACCCCTGTCACTGCCCCCCGTCAGGTCCCAGCGTCTCACCAGGTTGCTGCGTTTGGTCAGGTTACAGCATCTCGTCACGTTGCTGTTTCTTGCTCGTGCCCACCCCACCAGTCTGTGGCACCACCGTCTTGGTCACCCGTCCATTCCTCACCTTCGCACTATGTCTAGTCAGCGTCTTGTCCTCCCGCCAGTCTTGCCGTCGCTGCCTCCTTCGCCTCCACCACCTTACGGCCCTTGTGTCGAGGGTCGGTTGCGCGCCACCCCTCACTCCTCCTCCCTTCGTCCGGCCACCGAGCCCTTTGAGACTCTCCACTTTGACGTATGGGGCCCCGCCTCTCGCCCTGGTCCTGAGCGAGAGAGTTTCTTTCTGGTGGTCGTTGACGACTACTCCCGCTACACCACCGTTTTTCCTTTGGCGAAGAAGTCCGACGTGACTTCTACGCTGATCCGGTGGTTGTTTGCTCACCACAGAGGGTACTCGTGGTTATCGTGTCATTTGTCTCCCCCCCGACCGTGGGGGTGAGTTTCACTTCGATATTCTCGCCGGATTTTATCGCGAGCAGAGCATCCTCCAGTCCTGGACGCTTCCAGAGTCCCCACAGCAGAATGGGGTTGCTGAGCGCCGCATAGGCTTGTTCATGGAGATTTCACGCACCTCCATGATCCACGCACATACGCCCCATTTTTTGTGGCCATACGCAGTTCGGTACGCCGCTCACCAGCTGAACCTCTGGCCACGTGTCTCTCGGCCAGAGGTTTCACCGACCAGTCTTTGGACCGGGTCCCCTGGTGTTGCGTCGCGTTTTCGTGTCTGGGGCTGCTTGGCACTTGTTCGCGACACCTCCGCGGACAAGCTCTCCCCTCACACCCTTCCCTGTGTCTTCCTTGGTTTCCCAGAGGACTCCTCTGACTTCACCTTTTACCACCCTCCCCTTCACCAGTTCCTTGACTCACGTGACGTCCGTTTTGACGAGTCAGTCCCCTACTACACCCGGTACCCCTGTCGAGGTCTCCCGGTTCCTCCCCCCCCTCTCTTCTTGACTCCCACTCCCCCTCTTGCTCCTCCGGTACAGCCCCCCCCCCTAGTCTAGCCCAGTCAGGTGTGTCACACGCTACCCCCCCCCCCCCCCTCGGTAGCCCCTCAGGTCCCGTCCCCTTCGCCGCAGTCCTCCTCACAGTCACCGCAGCAGTCGTCAGCACTTCCTCCACAGACTACTGCAGACCCTGAGGATCCTGGTGTTCGTGGCCCGGACCCTAGAGGTGCTAGCTCTGGAGATGTTGGAGTCGGTGAGAGTGTGCCTGCGCGAGTTCCTGGTTTTGGGGGTGCTGGAGTTGGAGTTGAGCCCGTGTCAGTAGGAGGTACTAGTCTTCCGGGGGCTCGTGTTAGTCGAGCTGTCCCTGGGGGTGCTACGACTTGAGGTGTGGGTGCGCCCTCTGCTGGACCTGGAGAGCCTGGGACTGACCGCGTTGCTGCTGGTCGTGCTGGCTCTGAGGGTGGTGCGTCTGGTGCTTTGGAGAGCGGTCCTGGGGCTACCACCGCTCCGGACACTACTCCTCCCCCCACCCGTACCCGACCGGGCACCAGGCTCTTCTTCGCCGTGCACGTGAGGAGCAGCTGGAGTTGGAGTGAGAGAGGCTAGCGTTGGAGCAGCAGCAGCTGGAGCAGCAGCAGTAGCAGAAGGAGCATTACCTGCAGCAGCAGCAGCAGCGCCCGCCTCTGCCTCCTGTCTCTGGCCTTCGGACCCTTGGTCTCCCCTCTCCTTCTCCTCCCTCCTCCCCCTCTCCTCCTGTCTACGGTCCCACGTTTCCTCCTCCTGACCCCAGCCTGGCTGTTTTCCCCCATTCTCAGCCTCCGTTGTTCCCTCCTATTTCGTCCCCTTCTCTTCTTTCGCACACTTGGGCTTCTCGCTCTCCTCGTGCTCGTCCCTCGTCCCTTATTCCCGTCACTGACCTTCGTACTGTCCTGTTTTGTTCTCCCTCCCCTTATCCGTCTCCGTCCGTGCTTCCTTCTCCTTAGTCGGCCCTCACTGCTTCCCTCTCTACTCCTGTCACTGACTACTACTGCACGTACCGTCCTGTTCTCTCTCGTGTTCTCGCCTCTCTTGTTACGGACCCTCGTGCCTCTCTGTCCTCTGTCTCCGCCCTTACTGCCACAATCACTGAGTTCGCCACTACTCGTCGCCTTGACAGCTGGCAGGAAATATCTAATCAAGTGGTGTTTAGACGTCAACGTGGCAAAGGGGTGGTAAATGGGACTTAAAGCCCAAGACCTTGTGACAAATATCACTTATGGTTTCCCCTTTCAGTTGTGATGTGTGGTTGTGATATGGCCGCTATTTCGCAGCTTTGTCGTCACTTTTCCGAAACTTCGAAAGTTACCCTGCCACAGAAGCCTTTGACCTAGACTTTCTTTCTCCGAAACCCAAGTTGCTTTTCCGCAACTTTTCGGGCCTTGGATTTTCGCGACCGGGTCCAAGCGGCGGCGATGACCGCTTCGGCCTCAACAATCCTGCGTGGAACGTAATCTCCCTCAACCAGTGGGGCGAAATGGAGATTATGTACAGAATCGTGGACTGCCCTAGAGGCGTCAACATGGGGGTCAGACTGTTGCCGTATGCCAATCCGGACAGTTACGCCCTTCAGATTTTCGGAGCGGCGAAGAAAGAAGGCGTGAAGGGGGTGGAGATAGCGAAGGAAGGCAGCGGCTCGTGGAAGGGCATGAACAAGAAAGACGGGGCCACGTGGGAGCAGTCATCCGCCAAGGACATCATGAAATCGGGGAGCAGGGTGAGCATGCGCTTGACTTCAACGGGCGGCAAGCAGGTGGTGCTGAAAGGCTCATTCCGAGCAACTGGCGCGCTGGGGAGATCTACGGGAGCGAGACCAACTTCTAGTTTGGAACGGGTATCCACGCCGAGGCGCCACGGTAGTAATAATGCTTGAGTGTGGTGTACGAGAGGGGTATCTAATAATGCAGCTACCATGGTGGCCGAAGGGAGTGAATAAAAGTCCAGCCAGTCTAGGAGACGTCGGGGAATGGGCAGTGCTGGTGATGTCGCTTATTCCACTCGGTATTTTTGTAGTTGTCGCAGTTGCTTGCTCTTTGTTTTCTTCCATTGTCATCGTTTCTGTAACAGGTTTTATAAATTTTGCCACGTTGCTGATTTGATGCGATCTACACTAAAAGAACACTATATACCAAAGAAAATGAACGGGCCAGCAGTGGCCAGATGGAAGGTACTGCGTGGCCAGGCATTCAGTGTGAGAACAAAATCAAGAGCTTAGATCCAGCAGGATAGGTGGGGTGGGGGTGAACAAAACCAGGGGATGCGGGCGGGATGGAAAGTGATCCGGATGGAGAGAGGCGAATGGGGGGAAGGCGAGGGCGAAAGGGATGTGAAAAGGCGATTGGGATGGGATGATTGTGACGGAGGGAGGCGAATGGTTGGTTCACAAGGAAGAACAGGATGGGCAAGGGAATGAGAGATTGGCATAAAACGGCTGATTTGTAGTGTAAAATGACATAAAATGGCTGATTTGTCTGATTTTCAGCAAAACGTTTTTCTCAAGATCGGAAGTGTTGTTTCATTGATGGTGGTTGGGGTACAAGTAGCAAACCCTAACATACGTACCCCCAAAGACACATCTCACTACAGGCTACCAACATTTGACACACCCCCATAGCCTAAGTGAGGGGTGTCTAGCAAAACCAAAAGAGTACGGTCACAAGACCAGTCACAAAGAAACAAAGCTCAGGGTGGATCACAACGTCACCACAAACTCTGAGCACAAGCAACAATGGCCACAAGGCCAGTCCAAACAATAACAGAGATATATAGAAAGGGTACAAGCAAAGCAAGCAGTGAACTCAAGACTAAGTAAGCCGAAAACCAGTGTCAACAAGGCCTAACTGCACACAACACCTGTGGTGGTCACAAGGCGGAAGCGCCTTGGTGAAGATGTCTGCAGTGTTGGCCTCAGACTCCACAAACTCGAAGCGAGCCTGTCCACGCCTCTGCAACTCTCGCAGAAGAAAGTACCTGACGTTAATGTGCTTCACTCTGCTCTCCAGTCGCGGCTCTCGACAAAGGAGAATGGATGCCTTGTTGTCAGTGAACAAGGTCGGTGCAGAGCTCGGCCGCTCACCCAGGTCGGCGAGCAAGAACGTCAACCAACGCAGCTCCTGTGCTGCCATGGCACCAGCGTAGATCTCAGCCTCAGCTGTAGAGGTCGAGACCGAAGAGGAGCGCGTGGACCGCCAGGAAACAGCTCCAGAACCCAGACTGAAACAGTACCCCTGAGTAGACCTGTGAGTCTCAGCGTCGTCAGCGTAAGAAGAGTCACAGTGACCAGTAAGTACAACAGACTGCTGCCCTCCAAGAACTAGCCCCACGCCTGATGTCGTCGCTAGGTACTTCGCCACCCTCACAGCTGCTGTCCAGTGAACAGGACGGTGTCTCCCTGGCACAACAAAGCGCGCAAGGATGCTGAGAGGGAAAGCGAGGTCCGGGCGAGTACAAGTCATCAGGTACATGAGGCAACCCACAAGCTCTGCATAGGGACCACTAGGCTCAAACGGCTCGTCAGGAAAGGGGCCAGTGAGTCTGTGGTCAACAGCAAGAGGTGTGCGCTGTACTGTGGAGTGCTGAAGCTCGAACCGCTGAAGGACCTGCTGCACCATGTGTGACTGTGAGAGTGTAATGGTGCGAGCAGCTCTGTCCCTGGTGATCTGCAGCCCAAGGTAATGGCGCAGCTCACCAAGGTCAGTGCACGTGTGTCTCTTCTGCAGTTCGGACTTCACGTCTGCCAAAGCAACCCTGTCAGCAGTGGCGAAAACTAGGTCGTCGACGTAAACCAGAACGAAGAACGGTGTGGAGCCACGGCGAATGAACAGCGACGGGTCGGCAGAAGACGGCTGGAACCCAAGGTCAGAGAGGGTAGAGCGAAGAGTGTCGTGCCACTCACGAGGTGCCTGGCGAAGACCGTAGACAGGTCGCCTCAGCCTCCACTGGGTCCCAGGAGGGAAAGTGCCAGTGAAGGCAGAGGGACGACGCAGCCAGACCTCCTCGTGTAGGCTGCCCTGAAGAAAAGCAGTGGAGAAGTCGAGAGAGTGTAACTCGTAGTCTCTCTGTGCTGCTACGTGCAGTAACACCCGAAGAGTGGTCATCTTCGGGGTGGGCGCGAAGGTCTGAAAGAAGTCAACTCCCTCACGCTGACTGAAACCTCTAGCAACGTAGCGCGCCTTGAAGACTGGAGGAGATCCTGGTGGCCGCTTCACCCTGTAGATCCACATGCCATCGACTACGTTCGTCCCAGGGGGAGGAACCTCATCGACGTAGGTGCCTGTGGATCTGTAGGAGGCCATCTCTGCGTCCATGGCAGCTCTCCACTGAGAGGCCCAAGGCCCTGACACTGCCTCAGCGTAAGTGCGAGGAGTCGGAATGTCAAGGGCGTCAGGGTCACCCTCAGGGGTGAGGAGCATGGCACAGAGATGAGGGGAAGCGGCTGCCAGGAACTCTAGCTCAAACTGCCTGTCCTCTAGGACGTCACAGCCAAGGGCAGACACACCCCCGACGGCCAGAGGACTGGTAGGAGGAGCAGCCACAAGAGTGGTGGCGTAGTCAAGGCGGCGAGTAGAGGCAAACTCAGTGACCGCGGCAGTAAGAGCAGAGACAGAGGACAAAGAGGCACGAGGGTGGGTAACAAGAGAGGCGAGAACACGAGAGAGAACAGGACGGTACGTGCGGTAGTAGTCAGTGACAGGGGTAGAGAGAGAAGCTGTGAGGGCCGACTCAGGAGGAGAAGGAAGCACAGGAGGAGCCGAACGAGACGGACTAGAACGTAACAAGACAGTACGAAGGTCAGTGAAAGGAACAGGGGACGAGGGACGAGCACGAGGAGAGCGACGAGTAGCCCAAGTACGAGACGGAGGAGGAGAGGACAAAGGCGGAGAACTGGGGAAAACAGCGGGGGAGGAGTCAGGAGGAGGAAACGTGGGACCGTAGACAGGAGGAGAGGCGGGGGAGGGAGGAGAAGGAGAGGGGAGACCAAGGGTCCGAAGACCTGAGACAGGAGGAGGAAGTGGCTGCTGCTGCTGCTGCTGGTGCTGCTGCTGCTGCTGCGGCTGCGGCTGCTGCTGGGACTGCTGCTCCTGCGGCTCCAGCTGCTGCTGCTGCTGCTGCTGCTGCTGCTGCTGCTGCTGCTGCTGCTGCTGCTGCTGCTGCTGCTGCTGCTGCTGCTGCTGCTGCTGCTCCTCCAGCTGCTGTAACTCCCTCTCCTCTCTCTCCAACGCCAGCTGCTCCTCACGGGCACGGCGAACACGAGCCTGGTGCCTAGTCGGGTAGGGGTGGGGGGGCGGAGTAGTGTCCGGAGCAGCGGCAGCTCCAGAGTCCACCCCCGAAGGACCAGGCACACCACCCCCAGAGGCAGCACTAACACCAGCTCCAGACCCAGGCTCACCAGAACCTGAAGGAGGCGCACCCTCACCCCCAGACAGAGCACCCCCAGTGTCCGCGCGACCAGCACCAGCTCCCGGAAGACAAGAGTCCTCTGCACCCACCGGCTCAGCTCCAACTCCAGCACCCCCAGAACTAGAAACCGGTACTGGAACAGGCTCGGCACCAACCTCTCGAGAGCTAGCACCTGCGGCACGCTGCGAGGAGGACTGTGGGGAGGGAGGCTGTACCGGAGGGGCTACCGAAGGAGGAGGGGTAGCCTGGGACACACCTGACGGGGCTGGACCAGGGGGGGGAGGCTGTACCGGGGGAGCAGGAGGGGGAGCGGCAGTCAGGAAGAGGGGGGGAGGAGGAACCGGGAGACCTCGACCTGGGTGCCTGACGAAGTACGGGGTGGACTCCTCGAAACGGACGTCACGGGAGTCAAAGAACCGGTGAGAGGGAGGGTGGTAAAAGGTGAAGTCAGAGGAGTCCTCAGGGAAACCAAGGAAGACACAGGGGACGGCGCGAGGCGAGAGCTTGTCCGCAGAGGTGTCGCGGACAAGAGCCAAGCAACCCCAGACACGAAACCTCGACGCAACACCAGGGGACCCGGTCCAAAGACTGGTCGGTGAAGCCTCTGGCCGAGAGACGCGTGGCCAGAGGTTCAGCTGGTGCGCGGCGTACCGAACCGCGTAAGGCCACAGAAAATGGGGGGCACGGGCGTGAGTCAGGGAGGTGCGGGCGATCTCCATGACCAAGCCTATGCGGCGCTCAGCAACCCCATTCTGCTGCGGGGACTCTGGAAGCGTCCAGGACTGACGAATGCCCTGCTCGCGACAGAATCCAGCGAGAATGCCGGAGCGAAACTCACCCCCGCGGTCAGAGTGAAGACAACTGACACGACGACCACGAGTGTCCGCGGTGGTGAGCAACCACCTGATCAGCGTAGAAGTCACCTCAGACTTCTTCGCCAGGGGGAACACCGTGGTGTAGCGGGAGTAGTCGTCAACAACCACCAGAAAGAAACGCTCACGCTCAGGGCCAAGGCGAGAGGCGGGGCCCCAGACATCTAGGTGAAGCGTCTCAAACGGCTCGGTGGCCGGATGAAGGGAGGAGGAGTGAGGGGTGGCGCGCAGCCGACCCTCGACGCAAGGACCGCACGGTGGTGCAAGAGACGGCGGCAGCGACGGCAAGACACGCGGGAGACCTAAGACCAGACGCTGACTAGACATAGCACGCAGACGTGGAAGAGAAGGGTGTCCCATCTGGTGGTGCCACAGAACGGTGGGGTGGGCAAGCGACCGACAGGAGCAAGACGCAGCGACTGGACTGGACGCGACAACCTGAGGGGACGGAACCACCTGGTGAGACGCAGGGAGGAGACTAGGGGGAGGGACAGGAACTGGGAGTAGGGGCTGCTGCGACGGCGGCCGCTGCGGCTGCTGCTGCTGCTGCTGCTGCTGCTGCTGCTGCTGCTGCTGCTGCTGCTGCGTCCACTGCCGTGCGCGCGGGCCAGTGTGAAGAGTGTAGAGACCGGAACCCGGCTCAGCAGCAAAGGTGGCGAGAGGCTGGTAAGAGTCACCGTCAACACACACTGCAGTCTCCCCAGAAGGCTCAAACCACACACCCACGTGCTGACTCACGAGGGGTCGCACGCCCACCAAGTTCCGGGAGAACGAGGGGACATGAAACCCAGTGAGAGACCCGGAGGGGGCAGCAGGACACGGCAAAGTGGTAGTGTGACGTGCAGTGACTGGTCCCGAGGTGGGATCAGCCAGTGCCACAGAGACAGGCGCAGGAAGTGGCGTAAGTGTCGTGCTGTCACGAAAGAAGCAGTGCGAGGCTCCAGAGTCCAGCGTGAAAGACAGTGAAGTGTCCTCCGAGGTAGCCGCTGGACTAGTGTCTACACAAGAACCTACACTAGCAACAGGCAACTGAGCAAGGCTAGCACCTAAGCTAACAACACCAGAGTAAACAGAGTCAGAAACACTAGAGTCAACAACAGCATACATAGCATGAGGAGTTCCAATCAGATCAGCTAACTGCTCGGCAGACATGTCCCACAGAGCGGAACCGTAACGCTGAACAAGGGGGAACCAGTCAGGGGCAGGACCGCCAACCCCGTAAACCAAACGAACCGTGTCAGTGAGCTGAGCAAAACACTGACCAGGGGGGTGAAGGCGGCCACAAGGGTGGCCCCGGCGAGCACCTGTCAGAACCTGATAGGCGCAGGGAGGGTAAACAGCACCACGCTGCGGCTGACGCGGCCCCGACCCCGAAGCCAGCTGCGGCCGCTGCTGCTGCGGAGGCTGCTGGGAGGAGAGGGGCTGCTGCTGCTGCTGAAGCTGCTGCTGACGCTGGGCCCGGTACCACGCCGCTGCCCCACCCACCGGGGCTGGCAGTACAGGGGGCGACTGACGAACGCGGGCGTCGCCACCACCAGCAGTCGCAGTGGAGTCACCGGTCGCTGCACGAGACGTCTCTCCAGGCCCTGCACTCCCACCACCGCCAGTCGCAACGCCACCCCCACTACCTCCGCCTCCACCAACGCCGCCACCAGCACCGCCCCTCTTGCCACCCCTACCGCGGGACCGCGACGAAGTCGTAACAGCAGCTGCGGTCGCGTCAGTAGCGGCAGTGGCGAGAGAGGCAGTAAAGGTGGGCAACTGCGGAACTGTGCACCCGTGGAAGAGCGGAGGGGGCACAGCACCAGAGGCAGCGGCGACGGAGCGGAGGTTGCTCTCGACGTCCTTGAGAGCAGACTCAAGGACGTCAACAGTGAGCTCACTAGGGTGCTTCAGGAGAAGCGCGTCACGAACGGAGGCAAGGCGGTCGGGGAGGCTGGTGGCGATAAAATAGATAGTAATCGCCATGGGAGGAGGAAGCAGTGCGAGCTGGGCCTCAGTGCAAGCAGCGCGGTAACTAGAGTCGAGCGAGCGGAGGTGAGCAATCAAGTCAGCAGAGCGCTCAAAAGAGGCGAGATCAGGGAACAGGAACGGGAGGAAAAGGCGGCCAAGAGAGACAGCAGCAGGAGTGGAGTAGCGGGCCTTAATCGCAGTCAGGTACTCAGCAGCAGTGCGAACCTGAGCAAAGTGAGCCTCCTCAGACTCGGGGAGAAGGGTGCTGAGCGCGATGCAGGCCGCAGCGTCACGCGACGTCCAGGCTGTCAGGTCAGCGCGCTGGCTAGCGAAGCGAGCTCTAGCGGCGTCGTCAGGGGCAGGACCTAAAGGCGTAGGGTCGGGGGGCGCAGGGAGGGCACCAGCAGCGTGCGCCCAGAGGGTCTCGCCTGACTGGACCTGACTCTCCAACTGACGGCGAGCGCGCAGAAGCCAGAGCGAAAAGTCAAGGGGTCTACCGTCAGCGTCGAAGCGAAGAACACGCGGAGTCGCCATCGTTAAAACCGACGGAAAAGCGGAGGCAGGAAACCCTAAACGAGATGGCGTGGCGAAAATCGGGCGGGCAAAGGGCGAAGCGTGAAACCCTAAACGAGGTAGAGGCGCAGCTAAACGGGGGGGGGCGTTAAGGGGCAGCCGCACGGGGGCTAAGGGCAGCCGCGCGGGCGCGGGGGCGGACGTTAAGGGGCAGCCGCGCGGGGGCTAAGGGCAGCCGCGCGGGCGCGGGGGCGGACGTTAAGGGGGAGCCGCGCGGGGGCTAAGAGCAGTCGCGCGCGCGACGCGACGAGCAGCGAAGGCGGGCGCCGCGGCGACGGGCGCAGGCTGCGGGCGCGACGTCGGGCGCCGCGGCGGGCAGCGACGGCGGGCGCCGCGGCGACGGGCGCAGGCTGCGGCGGGCGACGGGGGAATGCGCAGCGGTGGCGCGCGTAAGGGGGGGACGGGCGACGGGACGACGGGCGGGGAGAGCGCGATTCGACGGGCAGCAAGGGGGGAAACGCGACTCGACGGGCCTCGGAGGGGGGAAAACGCGATGGGCCAGCAGGGGGGAGGAAGGTCGCTACGCTACTCGAGTAGGGGATCGGCGGAACGGGCGGTAACGAAGGAACGGGACGAGAGCGGGCCGGCGCTAGGCTCGGGCAAGACGTGCGTAAGTAATACGAGAGAGGGAGACAGGCTCGGGCGATACGAACGAGGTCGGGAGGAACGGGATCCTACAGGATCCTAACCTAGGTGATACCATCTCAAGATCGGAAGTGTTGTTTCATTGATGGTGGTTGGGGTACAAGTAGCAAACCCTAACATACGTACCCCCAAAGACACATCTCACTACAGGCTACCAACATTTGACAGTTTTGTACCAACTCTGATTTTTCAGCCTAGGCCAAAACGAATCTGAGGCCTTGATTGGCATCTGTTGCACATGCGCGCTTTACTTGTGTGATATTTGTGCGACGCCTACTGATCGAATGCAGTTTGGCGCCTCATGTCCCAACTGGTACATTCCGCTCAGGACATGTCACAAAAGAAAGTGTCACAAAGGTATTTGTGACTAATTTTGAAACACCGAAATCATATTTGCGACTAATTGTGATACGCCGAAAATCATGAACAGAAATTATCCAACCACTCCTGATAAGACATCTGGCTAAATCGTGACTGTTCATAGTTTCGCAATAAGTCACAATTATGCTATTGATGTATCACAATTAGTCACGAACATTGTTTTCGGCGTATCACAATTAGTCACGAACATTGATTTTGGAGTTTCACAATTAGTAACAAATACGTTTGTGACATTTTCTTTTGTGACATGTCCTGAGCGGAATGTTCCCTGACTGGAAAAATGTTCGGTGTGTTGTGATTGAAGACCTTTTGCATACATGAACCACGATACGTGTCACTCAGGCTGTATTTGCATCCGTGCTTCTGCGGCAGCAGCAGCAGCCAGAGCAAGCCTCTCACAGTCCTCCCTGCCCGCATCCCCCTCTGCTCCACCCCTCATCGCCACTACCCGTTCCTCCACCATCCTGGCATCCCCAGCAGGTCAGGCCTGGGGGAAGAGAGCGGTGACGTCAGCGAGGGTGAGCGAGTCACGGTCCCGGCAGGACAGAGGACTCGCGACACTGTGGGCGGCGGCGAGGGGGGAAGCAGCGGCTTTGGAGCGTGCGAGGGCGTGAATGGGCTCCTCCACCGTGCCGTGCACCTGCAGGCATGCAGAGATGAGGAAAGTGCAACGGATTCATGGAAAGGCAAGCAGTTGACTCTTGAGTCGCCTCAAACACACCTCGCAAATGGGCTCCTCCACCGTGCTGTGCACCAGCAGGCAGTGAAAGCGAGGGGGGGGCTCACAACGTAATGCACTACCTGCCTGACAACGCATCACCCCACGCACCACGAAGCGGTGCAGGAAGGCGGGGCAGGTCTGGCCGATGCGGTGCACATAACTCACAATGAAGCGGTGCACAAAGGTCTGTCGGGTCTGGCCGATGCGGTGCACGCGGTTGGCAGCCTGTGCCTGAGCGGCCGCATTGAGCCCCGGCTCCACAAACACCACGTGCTGCGCCTCCACCACGTTCAGCCCGTTGCCCCCCACCGCCAAAACCAGCAGCAGCACTCGGCACTGCTCCCCAATTCCCCCGCCCCCACCTTCTCCCGCTTCCCTTCCACCACCCTCCCCGCCTTGCGCACTGCTCTCTGCCCCCGCTGCCCCGCCTGTGGCAGCGGCTGCTGCAGCAGCGGCCGGTGGGATGGCAGGTGGCAGGGGAGAGGCGAGGGAGTGCTTGCGGCGCTTCGAGCGGGGCTTATGGGAGGGGCGGGCAGAAAGGGCTGCTGGGGGAGCGGCCTCTCTGAAGCGCTTCAATGCCGGAGGCACCTCCCTGGAGGGGTAGGTACAAATATGGAGGATGGCATAACAAACAGAGGGTTTGAAACAGGTGTGAGGTGGTCAAGAGGAGGCATCGTGGTGGCAGATGGACGAAAATGGTGGTTTAAACTGTAATGACTCGAATGACAAAAACAGACAGGAACGCGAACGGTTTCCCTCACATGGATTACACGCTATATCGAAAGGAGCAAAAACAGCAAGGTAAAGGCGAGCGGAGCAAAGCGTTTGTGTGTGGGGGGAGGGTAGGGAGGAAAGGGAGGGAGGGTGGGAAAGGGCGAGAGAGCGGGAGAGGAAGGGGGCGGTGCACCGGTGGGAGAAGGCGCAGGCGGTGGGGACGGCGTTGGCGTGCAGGCAGTGCTGCACAAGCAGCAGCACCTCCCTCCACGCGCTGAAGATGATGATGCGCGCTGATGGGTCGCTGCGCAGTAGCCGTAACACCCGCCTCGTTACCGCATCCAGCTGGAATGATGTACATGGGTGGCATTGGGTTGGCATGGAGTGGCATAGGCGTAGGACAGACGAAGGTAAGGAAACGTATGATTGGAAGTAAGTAACATGGAACAGCAGTAACTTGGCGCAGCAGCAGTGAATTGGTGATTCAGCAGGTGACCTCGTGAACGATGTAGTACCTTCAGAACGTATCAGTAGCTTTGCACCTCAGCACCACAGTGCGTACCTTGGTGCCGAAGCCTGTGTGAAGGCTCATGTGCTCCTCCTGCATCTGTACTTCATCTGGCAACTCCTGCTCCTCGCCCTCCCTCCATCCACCGCCCCCACCACTGCAGGTACTGCGACAGGAGCAACGGCGTGCCTCCATGCTGCAATGTGACAGTGCTCCTGCTGCTGCTGATGATGTCGATGACATTGTTGAACCGCAATGGCAGGGACCAGTACGGTGCCCACCGCTTCCAACCGAATCCAATCCCTCGCCACCTGACCTCTCATTCACCTGCAGGGCAGCAGCAGGGTACCCATGGTGGTCCCTGCGATTGTCCACGTAGGCGATCTCAGATGCCCTTGCCACGTGGCGGCATGTGGGGCACCGCATGCGTCGCTCCCTGTTGGTGCTGCTGGCGGTGGTGGTGGCTTGAGGGGACCTCTCTACCAGCAAACATGTGCCTGCAGGGATGAATGAAATGTTGGGATAAAACGGAATATAATGATATGGAGAGTTGACATGGTGGTGGGACCAAACGCTGACATGACACAGTGGGATGAAATTGTTGACATGGTGGTACGGAATGGTGAGATAACATGGTGAGAGATAACATGGTGAGAGATAACATGGTGAGAGATGATAGGGTGAGAGATGATAGGGTGAGGGATGAAACGGATGGAGAGCACTCACACTTGCAGCACAGCAGATGCCCGCATGGCAGCACCGACAGCTCACTGCCCAATGCCTCCCTGCACACAGGGCAACTCTCCTCCTCCCCCTCCTCCCCCTCCTCTACTCCACCGCTCCCCCCATTCCCAACCTTCTCGCTCCCTCTCCCATCCCCCCCAGCTCCACCCATCTCTGTCCCCATGCTTCCCCCTCCTCGCACCACGCGCCGTCTAGCAGAAGCCAGTCCGCGCAGGTACCTCAGCTGGGCGCGGCTGGCCTGCAGCTGAGCATCAGCTGCCAGCCTGTCATGCGTCAGCACCACGCTCAGCGCCGCCACCTCCTCCTCACTCACGCGCGCCATGCGCGTTGCTGCTGACGTGGCAGCTGGCGGCTCGTCCACGTGGCGCAGCGTTATTCGCGTGACGGCCATGTGCAGCTCGTCCAGCGCTCGCAGCACCCCCCTCTGCGCCTCCGACCATGCTCGCGCCACCAGGAATTCCTTTCGCATGGCCTGGTGCGCGGGGAGGGGAGCAACAGAAGCAAGATGACTTTTCAGTTGACTTAAAAGTCGCCTCCGACCACGCTCGCGCTACCAGGAACTCCCGCCGCATTGCCTGGTATGCGGGGAGGGGAGCAGCAACGGAGGGAAGGGGGCCGCACAGCACAGCGGCACATAGAACCATGTGCAGCTCGTCCAGTGCTCGCAGCACTCCCCTCTGCGCCCCCGACCACGCCCGCGCTACCAGGAACTCCTGCCGCATTGCCTGGTGCATGGGGAGGGGAGCAGCAGCAGAGGGCACACAGAGGTACTGAGGCATGGAGGGGCGACTGAGAGTGAAGAGGCATGGGGAATGGATGAGAGTGCGAGGCAAATGGAAGAGATGAGAGAACCGCAAAGGAAGACGAGAAGAAACCGTGCCATGCATGGAGAGTCGAAGTTCACTCTGGAAACAACTCTCACCATGACAATCAACAACTGAACCTGGCACGGCAGACTGGAAGAAGACATCCAGACGTGCAGCCCCTCTCGCCTCACCTCCAGAGCCTCCAACGAGCTGGACGCCGCAGCTGCCAGGCTGGCTTGCTCGTCCTCTGGAATAATGCCACGTGGCAGCGATCGCAGCACAAAAGCCAGCACAGCAAGGCACCTCTCGGTGTCAGACGGGTTCCACACAACCGTCCCTCCTTTCTCCCCTGCCTTACTTGCCCCACCGCCTTCCTCGCCCCTGCTGCCCCTCCCCCTTCCACCCTGCCCCCCTGCTGCAGCAAGCGGGGTGCGGCGCACGCCGAGGGTGGAGTGGAGGACGTGGAGGGGGTTGTGCGGCGAGGAGGGGTGAAGGGGAGGGTCAGGGTGGTCGGAGGGGGAGGAGGCGGGGAGGGAGGGAGGGGCGGACGAGAGGCGCAGGTGGAAGAGGCGTCGCTGGTAACTCTGGCGGGGGGGGGACGGGATGGGGGGTTTGGCAAGAAGGAAGATTTATGGAACGAGGGATCAGAGATTGACATAGTGGACGGTGGGAGGGGGGGAAACGCGCCATGGTTCGGCGGTTTGAGCGGGCTCATCACTGTGATGCGGTGAAGCTTTGTTATAAATGGTTTCCAATTAGTACTCATTCTAAGGTTACTTCTTTGCATTTTTTGCCAAAAAAAAAAAAAAAAAAAAAAAAAAAACCCATTTTAATGTCTTCGAGGCATGCTGGACGTCAACGAGCGGGCTTGGCTCGACTTACGACAAGCCCAACCCCCAGACTGACTGCCCCCTCAGCCGTAGACCAATCCTCACTGGGTTGTACCCTCAGTGCTTGCGCTTGTTAACGTAATCAGCCTATACTGGTGAGTAGGAAAAAGTGCAGTCCCTGCGGGACATGGCACAGGGTCAGACGGCAATCTCTTCCACCACTGCAATTGAGATTGATGGTATCCCAGCGCAGAAACCGCATCACATGGCAGCACCTGCAGGGAAGGAGGACATGGTTCAATGCCAAGTGCGTGCGTGCCTGCACTTTTGAGAATTCTCAAAAGTGACTCCCATCTCGTAGCGTAGAAACCGCATCATATGGCAGCACGTGCGCACGCCAAGCGCTTGGCACACATCGCTTGGCACCAGGGCCTATGATATCAAGGAGAAACACCCTGATTTCACAAACAGCAACCGATCGTGTTAACAACATACCACGTGGTTTAACGGGCCTTGATTTCTTGTACCCCTCAGTCACTATCGTAAATATGGTGCGCACGCACCTGCCCGGCGTGCCATCATCCGTCTCATGCGCTGAGATCGGGCAACCCTCTCTTACTGCTGCACTTCGTGTCGCAAAAACAACAGCCTCAACTCCTGTTCGCTCGTCTATCATACTTGGTCCTTTCGACCACATGCCAACGTTGGTAAGTCGGCTCTATTCAACCACCGATACGGGTTTTGTTGGCGAGTCGTCGCTCCCCCTCGTGGCGACGTCCAGGCCCCATCCAGCACGAGGATGGGCCTGGGAACATCGCAGAAGCTTGGCACGCAGCGGTTTCGTCAAGCCCAACTTTCGTTCCATCAAGCCTGCGCACTCGATTCTCCTGCTACTACAACACTGCCCTTGGTTGCCGTCAAATCTTACGATCTCGTCGTCCTCTTCTCTGTCGATTGTCGACGAGGCCAAATTGAAGTACCAAGATGCCTCGTATCGGTTCACCAAAGAATGGAGCCAAGATTTTCCATTGCTTGTGTTGTATCAAACGCCGTCCGACTTCCCTTCTGTCAAGTGCAGTGTGTGTATGGAACATGGAGATACAACCAACCGTAACCGTGGCGAGAATGATGCAGTTAATGTGCGGATTCAAGTTCTCCGTGCACACCTGAGAACGACGAAGCATCGCCGAGCAATGAAGCATAAAGCAATTGTTGAAAGGAAAGGCGAAGGGGCAGCCACGGCACTATGACTGTCCAACGACTTACGACATTGAAAAAGATCGAGTGATCACTCGCTTTTTTCAACGTTGTAC
The DNA here is from genome assembly GCA_947470075.1 of Closterium sp. Yama58-4. Classification (NCBI taxonomy): domain Eukaryota; kingdom Viridiplantae; phylum Streptophyta; class Zygnematophyceae; order Desmidiales; family Closteriaceae; genus Closterium; species Closterium sp. Yama58-4. The sequence continues at coordinate 278,453 of CANIUD010000329.1, read as the reverse complement.
GTCGTTGGACAGTCATCCAGCCGTGGCTGCCCCTTTGCCTTCGTTTCAACAATTTCTTGATTCTTTATTGCTCGGCGAAACTTCGTCGTTCTCTGGTGCGCACGAAAAGCCTGAGCCTGCACATCAACTGCACCATCTTCACCACTGCCAAAGTTAGTTCCTGCGCCATGTTATAAACACACACTGCACTTGACAGAAGAGAGGCCGAAAGGTGTTTAACACAACACAAGCCATGGAAAATCTTGGCTCCATCCTTTGGTGAACCGATATAAAGCATCCTAATACTTCAATTCGACCTCATTGACAATCGGCAAAGAAGAGGATGACGAGGTCGCAGGATTTGACGAGCTAGCAATCGGGGGCAGTGTTGTAGTAGCGGGGGAATTGAGTGCGCAAGCTTGATCGGACGACAGTTGAGTTTGACGAAACCGCTGCGTGCCAAACTTCCGCAATGTTCCCGGGCCCATCCGCATTACTGGATGAGACCTGGACGTCGCCACGAGGGGGGACGACGGCTCGCCAGCAGGGCCTGTTTTGGTGGTTGAACAGACTAAGTTACCAATGTTGGCGTGTGGTCGAAAGGACCAGGTATGGTAGGCGAGAGAACAAGATTTGAGGCTGTTGTTTCTGCGACATGGAGGGCGGTGTTAAGAAAGGGTTGCCCGATCCTAGCGCATCGGATGGACGATGGCACGCCGGGCAGGTGCGTGCGCCGCCTGCTACATCGTTGTAAGTTGTCCCGAGTGGGCACTTTTGTCGCAAGTCTGTATGGTGGGGGGGCAACTCGCATGATTTCGGTGCTAAATCACGGAAATCAAGGATTTCACCCGTAGGCCTCTCTACGCGCATATTGTGACTGTATCAGGGTTGGAAAGGAAACACCCTAAGGCCTCAGGGCAGGGGGGTGTAGAACACTCTGAAATCGCAGGGTGATATAAATCATATATCATGATTTTCAGGGCTTTCACTACAAACATTCTGAAATTCCAGGGAAGTGGAGGTAGCATTACCTTGAAATCAGGGAAATCATGGTGTTTTACCCTGATATTATAGGCACTGGACACAAAGACCTGGTAGAAACATGTTCTTTATACCAATTAACCTGATCGAATCCTACAGCCGCCTCACCTCAAAGAACTCTTGTGTCTTGCAGTGCATGCAGCACTCATCCCCCGCACTCCCTTCCGTACACCCCTCAACACCCATTCCAACCAACAATCCCCCAGCCCCCCTTGCCTCCACCCCCTCCTCCCCCTCCTGCCCGGCACAGCAGCGAGCACACGAGCCGGCCTGTGCGACCAGGCTGCCCTGCACGCCCTGCGCCGCCACCTGCCCCCCCGCCTGCAGCACGCGCTGCAGCACCTCCCGCCTGCTCGCCAGCAGCGAGTCCACCTCCCCCGCCAGCACCAGCCTCAACCCGTGCAGCGTGCGGAACCTGCAAAAGGGGGGGTGAGAGTAAGGGAGGTTGGGTTGGGGAATAATGGAGAAGGGGGGGTTCTCTGGCTGCCATCAGCCGGTGCAGCCAATGCAGCGTGCAGAGCAAACGCCGCAGCACAGCTGACGGAGGCACATCTGAGGGAGGCACATCCGAGGAAGGCACATCTGAGGGAGGCACATCCGAGGAAGGCACATCTGAGGGAGGCACACTTGGGACAGAGGACAAGCGCACCTGAGTCCAAGGCTGGCCATGTTGTGGGTGTGAGCCGGGCGGTGATCGTCGTCCAGTAGTGCACGGTGCAGGCGTGCCGTGACACTCTCCGCCATGCCGGGCGGTGCAGAGGAGTGAAGTGCGGTGAGGAGCGAGAGCCACCAGGGCGTGGTGGTGGTGGAGAGGCGGGCGGCCGCCAGATGGGCCTCCACCTGAAGGCAGGTGAAGGGAAGACAAGGCAAAGCATCAAACAGTGGCGGGCATGACGGGGCACTCCAGCAGGAAGCAATAAGCGCTGGCACTAGTATCGTTGCCATGGCAATGACGTGACGACGTGACCGTGATAACCGTGGCTCAACTCCATAGCATGGTCTCACATGGGCTGTAATGACAGTAGACTATCTCATGTGCTTCTCTCTTCACATCCCCTTTTATTTTTGAGAGTGAGTGTCCTCGAAGGCCCTTTGATCAGCAGCAGCGCGCACCCTCACAGGCGCCAGCCAGGTACCGCCCCTTCACCTCACCGCTCTCCTCCTCCAGCCACGCGTCTCTGAGTGAATGTTCGCACCAAACCCAACCCAACCCAACCCACCTGAGCGTGTGTCTCCTCGAAGGCTTTCTGAGCAGCAGCAGCGCGGGACCTCACGGGAGCCAAGTACCGCTCCTTCACCTCACCGCTCTCTGCCTCCAGCCGTCCATCCCTTAGTGTCCGCGCCACACCCAGCCCTGCTCCATCACCACCGGGCTCCACCGCACTGCACCCAGGCCCACCCTCTCCTGTCCCTTCTCCATCCCTGGCAGTGTGCAGCAGCGCGAGCAGCGCATGCAGGTTGTGCAGCACGTGCAGGCGCTGCAGGGGGTCCGTGCGCAGCACACTGCCATGTGAGGGGGGGCGAACCACAGACAACCTGTTCTCTCTGCCTTCCTCCCCACCATCCCCATCCACATCCCCATCTCGTCCCCTCCCTGCCTCCTCATCCCCATGGCCGTGGCCTGCCCTCCCGCCATTCCTATCCCCATCCGCGGGGCCATCCCCATCCATGAGACGGAGCACGTCGCGGTAAATGCTCACCGCCTGCGCCGCCCCCGCCCGCCACTGCTCACTGCTGTTCTCAGTGTGGAGATGAGAGCGAGCGGAGGAGGAAGAGACGGGTAGCGAGGAGGAGCGGAGGGGGAGGGCGGGCGCGTGGATGGCGGCGAGGGCAGCGAGGCCGTTGAGTGCGGAGATGAGCAGGCGCTGGGCTTCCTCCGCCTCCACACGTGCTTTCTCCACCAGCACCTGCAGCACCTCGTCCATGTGCATGGGGCGGCCGTGGGAGCCCAGCGGCCTGAGCCCACCGGAGCCAATCTGAGGGTGGCAGCAGGCGTGGCGCAGCAGCAGCAGCGACGCCAGGAACCGCTCCATGTCGCCCCGATATGCACCCGCCAATGACCGCGACCCCAGCACCAGCTGCTGCTGCTGCTGCTGCTGCCCCCCCTCCTCATCTGCACCATCCCCACCGCCTCCCTCATCTGATCTCACTCGCTCTACTCCTCCTCCTGCTCCTCCGCTCTTCCCACCTCCGCCCCTCCGTCCCCCGCGTGCCACGGAGCGCAGCATGCTGGAGGCGCGTTGGGCGCACTTGGCGTGCTGCTGGCGGTAGAAGTGCGCCTCGATGGCGCTGAACCGCAGCACCGTCAGCAGCTGCCGCTGAGGTGGCAGCGCCAGCTCGTCTGCCACGTCAGCCTTGTGATGGCGCCACATCAGCTGCGACATGAGGGCCAGGAGTGCGTTCCATGCTGCCACGCAGCCATTCTGACGTGGCATTGCAGCAGCAGAAGGTGATGGGAGAAAGAGAGGGAGGGGCGGAGTGAAGGGGAAAATGATGTGGGGGTTGAAAGCGAGAGGTCAGGGAAGGCAAAGGGAACAGTGGAGTAGAGCGCAGGGAACAGTTAACATTACATTGGCCCACCAGAGGGGACTGGCCCAAGTGTCACTCTCTCATACTTATCCCAATCCTCATGGGTCAGGTGTGCCAACTCACCATCACTCACCCTTCAAATGCCGTCACAGCCCCATATCCGTTCATCCCCACAATCCATCCCAATATCCATCCCAATATCCATCCCAATATCCATCCCAATATCCATCCCAATATCCATCCCAATATCCATCCCAATATCCATCCCAATATCCATCCCAATATCCATCCCAATATCCATCCCAATATCCATCCCAATATCCATCCCAATATCCATCCCAATATCCATCCCAATATCCATCCCAATATCCATCCCAATATCCATCCATATATCCCAATATCCATCCCAATATCCATCCCAATATCCATCCCAATATCCATCCCAATATCCATCCCAATATCCATCCCAATATCCATCCCAATATCCATCCCAATATCCATCCCAATATCCATCCCAATATCCATCCCAATATCCATCCCAATATCCATCCCAATATCCATCCCAATATCCATCCCAATATCCATCCCAATATCCATCCCAATATCCATCCCAATATCCATCCCAATATCCATCCCAATATCCATCCCAATATCCATCCCAATATCCATCCCAATATCCATCCCAATATCCATCCCAATATCCATCCCAATATCCATCCCAATATCCATCCCAATATCCATCCCAATATCCATCCCAATATCCATCCCAATATCCATCCCAATATCCATCCCAATATCCATCCCAATATCCATCCCAATATCCATCCCAATATCCATCCCAATATCCATCCCAATATCCATCCCAATATCCATCCCAATATCCATCCCAATATCCATCCCAATATCCATCCCAATATCCATCCCAATATCCATCCCAATATCCATCCCAATATCCATCCCAATATCCATCCCAATATCCATCCCAATATCCATCCCAATATCCATCCATATATCCCAATATCCATCCCAATATCCATCCCAATATCCATCCCAATATCCATCCCAATATCCATCCCAATATCCACACCATTCGCGCATACCATCAGCAGCAGTGTGTCTCGCGGGCGGACCTGGATGGGAAGCTGGAAGAAGTGGCGCCACCAGTGCGGCTCGTCAAACGGCGAGGCTCGGAGGAACCGAAGCAGGCCGAGCAGGTCCGAGAGCCCCCGGTGCAGCGGCGTGCCGGAGACACACCAGCGGAGGCGCGCTGGCAGGCGGGCCGCCATGAGGGCCGCGTTGGACGCTCCGCCCTCCACCAGCTGCGCCTCATCCAGACACACCCTCCACCACCGCAGCTGTGTTAGCGGTGTGGGGCGGATTCGATACCTGGCAGGGGGGGAGAAGGGTATGGAGGGAGGCGACTTCAAGTCGACTCTGGAGGCTCTCCCCTCCACCAGCTGCGCCTCGTCCAGACACACCCGCCACCAGTGCAGGCGCGTCAGTGGCGTGGGGCGGATTTGGTACCTGGCGGGGGATATGGTGGTCGGAGAGGTGGGCAGAGGCAAGAAAGGTTGGGAGGTGTGGGAAGGCGTGGGAAGAGGTGCTCTCCCAACCCCTATCCTCTTCAGCTTCCAGGCCCCCCGTTCCTTCAATGCACGCATGCACACATGCACTCGCAATCCCCCACAATCCCCTCACGTCCCCACCCCTCAGCCACACTCCCCACTCCTGCGCTTACACTCGCACCCAGCGTCACACCCCTCCTGCGCCCCCCTTACACTCGCACCCAGCGTCACACCCCTCCTGCGCACCTCTTCTCGTATCGCAGCTGCCTTGTTGCCACGTGTCCCTGCCCACCCACATCGTGCCAGATGTCGCCACGCAGCGTGTCGTACGACGTCAGCACGATGTCAGCAGCTGCCAGGTCATCAGCAGTAACCACACCCACCTCCTCCCACACCGCCTCCAACTCCCCCTCACCGCCAACCACCCCTCCGTCCCTTCCTCCCCCATCTCGTCCCCCACCCAGCCCTCCTCTACTCCCTTGCACTGCTTGCCTGCCTCCTGCACACACTCTCTCCCCATCCCTCCATCCGCTGCCATCCCCGCATTTCCCATTTCTACCCACGCCACCCTTTCCCTCACTGCCCTCTCCATCCACCCGCCTCTTGCCATCCCCATCCTCTCCTCCGCCCCTCCACCCGCCATCTCCTGCCATCCCCTCCCCCCCACCACACTCTCCCACCCTTCCAGCTGTGGCAGACGATGCAGTGAGAGGAGACTCGGAGGAGGCAACGGGAGGAGAGGCAGGGGACGAGGTGAGGGGAGTGGAAGAGGACTGGTCCCGTTCCAAGGCCACGGCTTGAGGGGGTGAGGTGAGGGGAGCGTGGGGGGCCAAGGTAGGGGCGGGGCGGAAGGAGAGGCGCAGAGCGGGGCTGTTGACACCGCGGTACACCAGCACGGCCACTGTGTGGGGCCGCGTGTGCCTGGTGGGCGCAGGGGTGTGAGGGGAGAGTAGGGGGAGTGTGGCCCGATGAACGAAGCAGTGCATGCACGAAGAGTGGCAGTGCATGCACGAAGAGTGGCAGGGACAGGGTAAGAGGAGACGAGGCATGCTTACACCCAAGAACAAGGGACCACAACAATCAAAGGTAATAAAAAATGATTCGTGCAACGAACAGAATGGGCAGGCAGGCAGGCAGGACTGACCGCACGACCTCCTGCTGCCACTGGGGGAGGATGGCCGCTGGACACACGATCAGCGTGCTCCCACACTCCCGCAACTCGCCTCCCTCGATGCCCTCCCCCGCCCCTTCCCCTCCTCCCTCCCCCCCCACCTGCCCACCACCACCACGCCCCCTGCTGCTCCCTGCTGCCGTCCCATCACAGCCCCCCCTCCCTCTCTTCCTCTTCCTGATCTTCTTATCTTCTTCCTCCTCCTCCTCCTCCCCTCCTGCACCCCCAAGATCCTCACAACCCCCACCGCCCGTCATCCGCCCGTTCCCTCTCATCCCTTCTCTCCCCCTTTGCGTCCGCTGCCCCTTGCACCATGTCACGCCCTCCAAAGGCCCCTCCATTGCCGCTCCTTGCTGCTCTGCCTGCCCTCCCGCGCTTGTCTCTGCCCCTCCCCTCGTCCCCTGTGCTGCTGATGCCTCTGCGCCACTGCTGATGCCGCTGCTGCTGCCCGCAAAGCTGCCACTGCGCCTCCTGCTGCTCCTTCGCCTCTGCTCAACCTCCTCCTGTATCTCCCCTCCTCTCCTCTCCACCACTCCCTGTACACCCGTCAGAACTTCCCTCTTCTTCCCCACCACCTCTTCCTCTTCCACCTCCTCTCTCCCACGTTTTCCCGTTCTCACCCACTCTCCTTGCAACGCCCCTTCCTCTCCCTCCTCTTCCTGCCCCTCGCCCCCACTGCCCCGCCAGCGGTGGGAGAGGATGCAGGCAAGCACCTCAACGGTCTTCCCCAGCCCCATCTCCTCCGCCACAATGCCGCCCCTCACTGCCCCCGCCACCGCACCCACCCACCCGCACACACCACTTCCTGAACCTGCGTTCACTGGACTTAGGCTCGCCAAACCTGGACTCTCCAATCCAGGACTCACCGAACCAAGGCTCACCGAACCTGGGCTCATAATACCTGGGTTCGTACCCGAACCCACCGTGCCTGCACTTGCCAAACCTGGGCTTGCCGAGCCTGCATTCACTATATCTGGACAGGTGACCCCTAGATTTGCCAAGTCTGTATTCACTGAACCTGGACCCAAAGAGGAGCTAACTCGATGCATCTCCCCGCCGCCCCTCTCCCCCCCATGCGCCCCTGCCTCTTTCCCCTGCAGCTGCCTCCCAGCCCTTGCACACGCAATGGAGGGGGAAGACGAACGAATGTGCCTCTGGCCAGGGGGCATACAGGGCAGGGATGGAATGGCGATGGAGACGGGCATGGCGATGGAGATGGGGATGGGGATGAGATAGAAGGTTTGGCAGTTTGTAAAAAGGAGGGGTGAGACGGTGGGGTGAGACGGTGCATGAGGAAAAGCAAGGAAAAAGCAGGAGGGACGGCACTCCCCCTGGTCTAACATGCGCCACACACACGCGTCTGCCACGTGCCGAACCGGGTGGTGGGGTGGGGATGCAGGAGCGTGCTGACGGCCTAACAGTCTGATGGCCCAACAGTCTGATGGCCCAACAGTCTGATGGCCCAACAGTCTGATGGCCTAACAGTCTGATGGCCCAACAGTCTGATGGCCTAACAGTCTGATGGCTCGCCCACGTGCTGCAAGTGGGGTGACAAGCCACCTCGTGCCCCACCCCTCTCACACACCATGCACCAGACCGGCGAGCAGGCGGGCAGGCAAGCAGGTGGTGAGGCGCAGAGGGAAGGAGGCGAGCAGGGGGGGAGGCGAGCAGGGGGGGAGGCGAGCAGGGGGGGAGGCGAGCATGGAATTATGGAATGGCTCACACAGAAGCACGCACAGGAAGGGGTTGTAGAGAAGAATGGCAGCAGAGGCGGTGCTGGTGTGAGGCAGGCGCGACAAAGAGTCACTGGTGGCGCCTGCCTTCCTCTGCCGCCCCTCTCCTCTAGCACCAGCAGAGAAAGGGTCAGTGGTGACGCTGCCTGCTGCTACCTGCCGCCACAATGGGTGCTGGCCCTCCCCCCACCACCCCCCATGCTGCCGCTGCTGCACTGCATTCCCCCCCCCACCACCCCTACGACCCCCTGTCTCGCCCTCCCTGCACCCCCCCTGAGCGCCCTGCTCGCGCTGCACCATCCACCTCACGGCCCGGCTCTGGTACGACCGCAGCACCGGCAGCAGGCCGGCAGGACACGTGGCAAGGGGTGGAAGGTTCCTGGAAAGAGCGAAGAAGAGAGCAGTACGTGAGTGGGTGGGTGAAGGCAGTGGTGGTGAAGAGAAGACACATGGGCAGTGCATGTGCATGGGTGGAAAGGGCACCACGCACCTGCTGGGACGCACAGCAGCGTACAGCTGAGCGAGGTCAAAGCAGCTGCCCGCATGCACCCTGCCATGCACGCCCCCTCGCGCCTCCGCTGCACCAGCCACTCCCTTGTCCCCAGCAGCAATAGAAGACGAGGCACAGCCAGCAGCACCACCACTGCTACCATCCACTGCCACGCCCGTGCTACTGCCCTCATCACTCTTCCCCTTTCCTTCCTCCTGTATTCTCTTCCTGTTACCTCCATCGTCTCCACCTAAATGAGCGGCCACGTCAGGAGGAGCCACGTCATGAGCATCAAGTCCAGGCTGGCAGGCGCAAGGCGGGGCGGTGCGAGCATCATGGCTCGTACTTCCACAGGCTTCCTCCACCGCACCCCCGTGCTCTTCCTGCCTGTGCACATGTGTACCTTGTGACGCCTCACAACGCGCATATGTGCGCGCACGTGTATGTACATGTGGAGGCATTTGGGCGTGGGGCAGGGCGTGCGGGGCGAGGCGGGCCATGAGGGCGCGCATGTGGGGGGCATGGGAGGGGCGGCGCACGGAGTTGAGCAGCGGGGCGAGCAGAGGGGCGCGGAAGCCGTGTAGGGGCAGAGACGGGGCGAGGCTGCGCGGGATGCCCACCGCCACCCACACGCACCCACACGCCCGCGCACCTGCTTCTGCTGGGGGTGCTTCCGCTGGGGATGCTTCCGCTGGGCATGCACCGAATAGGCGGGGTGTGACAGTAACGAGGTGCCTCTCTGCGAGGTACAGCAGGGCCTGCACCGTACGTGCATGCTGAAACTGCCTCACTTCACTCGCCCTCACAGACACCACTATCTCCGCCCCCTCTCCTCCATCCTCCTCTCCTCTCCCCACATCTCTTCTCTCCCCCTCCCCTCCCTCCTCCTCTCCTCTCCCCACCTCTCTCTTCTCCCCCTCCTCTCCCTCGTCCTTTCCTTTTTCCCCTTCCCCTCTCTCTCGCTCCCCTCCCACCCTTTCCTCCCTCCCCTCGCACACCTCCCCTTCCTTCCTTCCATCCCTCCCCCTTGCCTTCCACCCAGCGCGCTCCCCTGCACGTCCCCCCGTGCGCTCCTCTGCGCGCACCACGTGCAGCACCACGTCCTCCGCGCGCACCCGCGGCACCTGCGCGCGCCCACACGGCACCTGCGCGCGCCCACACGGCCGCGAGCGCGAAGGCTCGCCGCCCGCGCCCTCCCGCACGCTCAAGCACGCATGCAGCCTCGCCCGTCCCTCGCCGCTGCCCCCTTCTCCTCCTCGCTCTCGTCTGCGCTGCTCTATGAACGCACGGCGCACGGTTAGACGACCCAGCGGATCGCCACTATCGAGTATTTCGCTATCGGGTATGTCGCTATCGAGTATGGCACTACCGGGCGTCGCGGTAGACGTGGCGCCGCAAGCCGGGGCGGCAGCGCAGCCGCTGCGGCGTTGCTGGCTGAGAACGTGAGGAGGAGGAGTGCGATTCGGATGCGGCGACAGTGTGAATGGTCCCAGTAATGCGACATCAGCACCTTCAGGGTCCCCTAGCTTGACCCATATTATGCGCCAGCCGTCGGATTGGCCGGTTAGATGGCTGCCGCCGCTACCATCGCCGTCAGGTCTGCGCTGACTGCCTTCAACTTGCGGAACGACAAGCGTGGGTGAGGAAAGGGGTGCCGGAGACACGTGGGAGACTGCCAAATCTAACGGTTGAGCTTCAACGACATCGGATGATGTGCAAGCGGCGCGCGATGCTCGACTGCGAGACGGGTTAACCTGCTTCCGACGCGCCATGGTTGCGATGCGACTGCGCGAGACTACGAATGATCAAGTCAACGGGTGCGTCAACGTGACGAGAGTTTTATCACACCTGTGAAGGGAGGTGTGGCGTGCTTCATAATAAGACGAGACGAGGAAATATCTTTGAGTAAAAGTACAAGAGTGAAGTGGGGAAGGCGATCTGATATGTGAGTAAAGGTGTAAACGAGAGAGTTTCTTGTGTCGAAAAACGAGCATCCATTGACGGAGCATGTCCGAAGTCAGGACGCGTCACATGTCCAACACCGGGGTATGATCGGCTCCAAACACCGAGTTTGTGTGCATCGCGTACTAAAAAGGGGAATCGATCTGCCGGAGCAGTGTTGGCTGCTTCCCCGAGCCAAGTGTGACACGTCCGGTTTAGCAAGTGGTGTGCTTTATGCCAACTGTACACCAAAGCGGCGAGCGCATTAGTCGTACTTCGCTGGCATGTCGCACAACACTCGCTAGGCTTCGTCCTTACGCAGGTGTAGCCCACCGACTGTTTGTGATGTCGCCTGGTTACTACATCGAAAGTGGCCGACGGTATGCGACGGCGTTCGATCGTGGCGGGAACTGGTTGCGCGACATCGATTCCCGCGCTGTCAATCGCACGATCGATGTGTCTGCTTGAGCCATCCGATCTGGGGTTTTATGTGTGTGCACGAATTTCGCGACATACTTACGACAACGGGATACATGTCTTTCACGAAATGGCGAAGACACTGTAGATGTTGCACACCGATATTTCACGGGATCGGTGTTGGACATGTGACGCGTCCTCAGGGCCCTGTTCTGTTGCCGCACCACTTGGTGCGGACCCATCCGCACTGAACCAAATTGATGCTTCTTCCGGGGTTCTACCGGCGATCCTACAAGCATCGTTTTCGAGGGCGTATTCCTTGATTCCAGGCTCGGGAAACTGAAACCCTTCACGGACCTAACGAGTGCTGTGCAGTCCTGTCCGCCCACCTATGCCCAAACGAACCGTGTACCTGTGTCGCAAAAGTGATCCCCCACTCCCGGGCAAAATGGGTGCGGGGCTGGTGCGGCCCTGGTTCACCCTGCGAGGGGGGACCCAGGGTCCGCACCAAGTGGTTCAGGGCCGGGAAAAATGTTTTTCTTTACCCTGGTTGGCCCCCTTGCTTTCAGGCCATCCAACCATCCAATGGTTGGTGGCAAGAGGAAGTTTGACGGTCTGCGAAATAAAAAAAACCTAAGCCCATGCAGTTGCGCGGAGGGTGGCAGGAGGGTGTGTCGCACCAACGCGGGGTTTGATGATTCGCGGAAGCATCCGGCCACACCAAGTGGTGCGGTGCTGTCCTCTCCGCCCGTCATTTGTCGCAGGGGCAACAGAACACCGCCCAGTTTCGTCGAGTGTAGTGTGCTTCGGACATGCCCAAATAGTTTCGTTTGCCCTCGCAAGCCAACCAAAACCGCCTGTTCCAGATGGCAAACGAAACCCTACTTCGCGAAAAGAGTAACCAGACACCAAATGTCTGACAAAAAGGCTAGGCAAAAATCTAATTCCCAATCGTCATTGTCGCAACAGAATCCTGCCTCGCTAGTACTGGCCGCGTTCTGCAGGCGCATCAGCTCTGATGCGCCTGAGGCTCGGACTTATGCGCACATCGGAATATCGAGGTTCGGAAATGGCGAAATGGAAATTGCCAAATCTAGGTTCGGAAAACTGGAATTGAGGCTTGGAAAATTTCCTGACGAAGGCTGCGTTCTACAAGCGCATCAGCTCTGATGCGTCTAAGGCTCGGCCTGATGCGCTCATTGAGAAATTTAGGTTCGGAAATGCCGATTTGGAAATTGCGAAATTCACGTTCGGACATGTCGGTTTGAGGTTTGGAAAACCGAACGAATTTGAATTGAGGTCAGGAAATTGGACATTCAATTTCATGACGAAATTCAACATTCTGAACGTTACAGGTTTCTCGGAAGTTGCGCGTCGCGGATTTTTTTGAGTTGCCAAACTGATTGGCCGATGAGGTTGCAGCGCATCAGCTGATGCGCGCATGATCCGATTTTTCGAACTCGCATGATGCGCGCATCAGTGATGCGCCCGATTGCTAGGAGACGAAGCTTTTTGAGGGCAAAAAATGTCGTTCTGCAGGCATTCGAGTTTGGTATGTCTCGGCAGCCATGCGCTTATCGCGAGCCTGAATAACCTGTCGGCAGGTTATCGCTGAAGAATCCTAAAACCTTCGTACAATGTAGCAATGCACATTGATGCGGGCTGATGCGCCTGCAGAACGCAGCCAAATTTCAACATTCTGAATGTTACAGGTTTTCCGAAAGTTGGGTCGCGCTAAATTTCGGAGGTGTCAAACTGATTGGCCAATAAGGTCGCAGCGATTTTCCGAATTTTCCTGATGCGCGCATGAAACGATTTTCCGAAGTTGCATGATGCGCGCTTTTTAAATGCGCCCGATTGCTAAAAGAGGAAGCTTCTTGGAACGCGGTCACATTACAAATTTCGAGGGCCAAAAACGTCGTTCTGCAGGCATTCGGGCTTGGTTTGCCCCAGCAGCCAAGCGCTTATCGCGAGCCTTGATAACCTGTCGGCAGGTTATCAAAGAAGGATCCTGGAACGCGGGAAAATTGTTGCAATGTACATTGATGCGGCCTGATGCGCCTGCAGAACAAGGCCACTACTAGCAAAAATTTGGGCCAGGATGTGACCTTGAGCTAACCCCAAAGTTGTAAGGAAATTTTCTGGATTTCCTTACCGGGGTTGACTGCTACGCGTACAACCCCGACATTTCAGACTTTGCACGTTCGGCCTACATTTGCGATGCCGAGGCTACCCCGCGTCGCCTTCGGCTTTCCGTCGAGTATAACTTGTCAGAACTAGCTGTAGAAAGTAAGAATGAAGAAAGGAGGGTTTGCACTAGCAGCAGTTGGCATACATATAGGAAACCCTAATTGGGTTGTACTCGCTATAGAGTACCCCACTTCAGGCTAGTGTTAAAAGAACTAGGCAAGAATGATGCATTGAAAGAAACAGTTGGGTACAAGTAGCTAACCCTAGTTGGGTTTGTACCCTGTATTGGCTACCCCACTACAGCCTACCTACATATAAATAACACATTACAACTTAACACACCCCCATAGGCAAAGTGGGGGAGAGCAATGGGTCACAAGACCAGTCCAGCAAAGCAAAAACAAGCCCAGGGTGGATCACAACGTCACCACACTCCGAGCACAAACAAAGGCCACAAGGCCAGTTCACATGTAGTGCTAGATATAGAATAGGACAAGCAGCAAGACAAATCTCAAGTACAGTACAAAGAATGTCAAGCAGTGAGCAAGTGAGGAAACGTGGACACAAGGCCTAAAGAAGTACAGTGCCGCTGATGATCACTAGGCGGGAGCGCCTTGGTGAAGATATCAGCAGTGTTGGCCTTCGAGTCCACGTACACAAGCCGAAGCTGACCGCGCTGCTGAAGCTCTCGAGCAAGAAAGTAGCGAAGAGCAATGTGCTTCGTCCTGTGCTCCAGTCTGTGCTCCTGACACAAGGCAAGAGCCGCCTTGTTGTCACCGTACAGAACTGGAGGAGAACTAGGCCGCTCTCCCAAGTCAGTCAGCAGGTAGGTGAGCCAGCGTAACTCCTGTGCAGCCATGGCTGTGGCGTAGATCTCAGCCTCACAACTAGAGCCGAGAACAGAAGAAGAGCGGGTGGACCGCCACGAGACAGAACCAGAGCCAAGGCTGAAGGTGTAACCCTGTGACGACCGCTGCGTAGCCAGGTCGTCCACCCAAGAAGCGTCCGAGTGACCAGTGAGGACAACTCTGTCGCGTCCTCCAAGCACCAGCCCCATGCCTGATGTGCTGCACAAGTAACGCAGCACCCTCTTAGCAGCCTCCCAGTGCTCTCGCCTGTGTCTCCCAGGTGCAACGTAACGAGCAAGGATGCTAAGAGGGTACGCGAGGTCAGGTCGCGTGCAAGTCATCAGGTACATGAGGCAGCCTACAAGCTCTGGGTACGGGCCACTCGGCTCTACGGACTCGTCCGGAGGTGGAGCTGAGAGCGAGTGGTGTTAAATTGTAATGTGTTATATGTTGGTAGGCTGTAGTGGGGTAGCCAATATGGGGTACAACCCCAACTAGGGTTTCATATTTGTACCCAAACTTCTGCTAGTCCATTCATTCTTGCCTAGTTATTCTGAGATGGTATTCAGAGCAGGAGGTCCCTAGGACCTACCGACCGTTTTTTTTTAAGGGCCCACCACCGCTCGCATGCGGTTACCACGCTACCCCGTGCCCTAGCCTCGTAGCGCCCTCGTGCGCCCTCGTTAGCGCCCTCGCGCGCCCCTCGTTAGCGCCCTCGCGCACCCTCGTTAGCGCCCTCGCGCGCCCCTCGTTAGCGCCCTCGCGCGCCCCTTGCTAGCGCCCTCGCGCGCCCCTCGCTAGCGCCCTCGCGCGCCCCTCGCAGCGTCGCCCGCCCGCCGAGCCGCCTGCTCGCAGCGTCGCCCGCCCGCCACGCTGCCCGCTCGCCGCCCGCCCGCCGCGCTGCCTGCTCGCAGCGTCGCCCGCTCGCCCCGCTGCCCGCTTCGCAGCCCGCTCGCCCCGCTGCCCGCTTCGCAGCCCGCCCGCCCGCTCGCTGCCCTCTTCGCGGCCCGCCCGCTCGCTCGCTGCCCGCTCGCAGCGTCGCCCGCCCGCCCGCTGCCCGCTTCGCAGCGTCGCCCGCCCGCTTGCTGCCCGCTCGCAGCGTCGCCCGCCCGCCCGCTGCCCGCTTCGCAGCGTCGCCCGCTCGCTCGCTGCCCGCTCGCAGCGTCGCCCGCCCGCCCGCTGCCCGCTCGCAGCGTCGCCCTCCCGCCTCGCTGCCCGCTTGCAGCGTCGCCCGCCCGCCCGCTGCCCGCTTGCAGCGTCGCCCGCCCGCCCGCTGCCCGCTTCGCAGCCGCCCGCCGCGCTGCCCGCTCGCCGCGTCGCCCGCCCGCCCCGCTGCCCGCTTCGCAGCCCGCCCGCCGCACTTCCCGCCTGCAGCGCCGCCCGCCTCGCCTGCTGCTCCCTGCCTGTGCACCGCCGCTTGCTCCTGCTGTGGCTGCTAGCTTCGCTCTAGCGCGTCCCCTCTGCTGCTGCCGCTGCTCTGCTGTGCCCTCACGCCTGAGCTATGGCCTCTATTCGCGTTCTTTCCTTCGATGCTGAGGGCCGTCCCGTGCAGTTCACTTCCTGGCTCGACGACCTGCAGTTGTATCTTATGAGCAATAGCACGGACCACATCTCCCTCTATGACTACGCGTCTGGTGCTGCCGCTGCTCCTGCTGCCACAGCCGAGCTTAGTGTACGTTCACAGTGGCAGACTCGTGACGCTGCAGCTCGCCTGGCTATTCGCAGTCACCTGCCGTTAGCTGAGCTAGAGCACTTTGGCGACTGCAAAACCGCTAAAGCCCTATACGACGCTGTCGTTGCTCGCTACTCCTCACCTGCCACAGCCGAGCTTAGCCGTCTCATGCTGCCTTACCTGTTCCCTGACCTGTCCACCTTTGCTACAGTCGCCGATCTTATCACCCACCTTCGCACTAGTGATGCTCGCCTGCGTGCCGCCCTTCCCACCGAGTTCTGCGCTAAGAACCCCCCTCCCCTGTACTGGGCACTCCACTTCATAGTCACCCGTCTCCCTGACACCCTCAGCTCAGTGCGCGACTATTTCCTTGCTCGCTGTCCCACTGAGCTCACTGTCGCCCTCCTAGAGGAGAAGCTGCTAGCAGCCGAGAAGAGCATTGTAGCTGTAGGTGCTGCTCGCGGCGCTCCTCGCACCCCCATCTTTGAGGGGTGTTCTCCCTCTCCCCTCGCTCCCTCCTACGCTACTGCTGCTGCTGTTGACTTCCTTGGTGCTGAGTCTGTTGGCGCTGCTTCTGCTCCTGGTGGGAGGCGCCGCACCGGCAAGGGCAAGGGGGGCAAGGGTGGTGGTGGTGGCGCTGGGGGGGGAGGAGGTGGGGGTGGTGGGGGAGGAGGCGGTGCTGGAGGGAGCGGTGGCGGGAGCGCTGGTGGGAGTGGGGTCGGCGGTGGAGGCGGGGGCGGCGGAGGAAGCAGTGGCAGTGGTGGCGGCGGCGGTGGTGGCGGCGGTGGCGGTGGTGGCGGTGGTGGCGGTGGCGGTCGGAGCGGTGGTAGTGGTGGCGGCGGAGGTCGGAGTGGAGGCACTGGCTCGGGCCAGAGCTCCCACCAGCAGCAGCGTCCCCAGACGACCCAGCAGCTTCGTGAGTGGCTTGCTCAGCGTGGGACGTCGGGGGGCAGTGGCCGCTGTTCCTATGTCATTCGCACAGGTGACCGCAAGGGACAGACGTGTGGGAGGTTCCACACCCCGTACCGCTGCTTCTCCCGCCTTGATGACGCTTGGCGTGAGGAGATGGGTGAGGATGTTGAGCGCCCCCGCTGGGCTGAGCTCATGAGGGCTGGTGTTGATGTCTTTGCTCTTGACTATGATGCTATTATTGCTGCCATGTATGCATTGACTGTTAGTGCCGAGGGAGACTGTTACTTGTGTGTGCCGCCTGACCCAGGTATAGAGCCCGCTGCCCTGGGTACTAGTGAGTCTGCTCTCTCTGGTATGGTGCCCCCTGTACTTGCTCCCTCCAGTGCTGTCCCGACTGTTTGCGAGTCTGCTCTCTCAGGTACAGCACCCACAGAGACTGCTCTCTCAGGTACCGCACCGGCTGAGGCCTGTCACACCTTCACCCTTGACTCAGGTGCTTCCCGTTGTTTCTTTCGTGACAGTACTGAGCTCACACCGCTTCCTGCACCGGTCCCAGTCTCCTTGGCTGACCCCTCTGGGGGCCCAGTCCTTGCCCAGTCCACCACTGTACTCCCTTGTCCGGCGGTTCCGTCTGGCTCGTTGTCGGGTTTCCACCTCCCCTCGTTCTCGACGAACCTGGTGAGCAACGCTGTCATCCAGGATCAGTGGGTTGACACCTTTACCCCTGGAGGACAGCGTGTGGCGATCTGCACGTGCTCCAGGACCGGCCGTCACCTGGCTACGTTTACCCGTCGGCCGGGGTCGAGTCTCTACACACTGACCACTGCGTCTCCTCAGGTCGTTGCTGTCGGTCAGGAGTCCGCATCAGGTCTGGTGGCCCACGCCTGTGAGTGTCGTTCCCTGTCGCACCAGACTCTTCTCTGGCACCACCGCCTGGGTCACCCCTCCTTGCCACGCCTCCGTGGCATGCACCGTCGCCACCTTGTGTCTGGTCTTCCCAGGTCCCTCCCTCCCCTCCCTGCCTCGCCTGCGCCGCCTTGCCTTCCTTGCGTCGAGGGGCGGCAGCGCGCCGCTCCTCACTCCTCCTCGTTCCCCCCGACAGAGGCTCCTCTGCAGACCCTCCACCTGGACGTGTGGGGCCCAGCCCGCGTTCGTGGTCAGGGCGGTGAGCGGTACTTTTTGCTGGTTGTCGACGACTACTCGCGTTACACCACGATCTTCCCCTTGCGCACCAAGGGTGAGGTCCCTGCTGTTCTGATCCCTTGGATCCGCACAGTTCGTCTCCAGCTCCGCCGCCGTTTCCGGACGGATCTTCCTGTCCTGCGTCTGCACTCTGACAGAGGTGGTGAGTTTTCCTCCGATCTCTTGAGGACCTTCTGTCAGGCGGAGGGCATCGAGCAGACCTTCACGCTTCCGGACTCCCCACAGCAGAATGGGGTTGCTGAGCGCCGCATTGGCCTGGTCATGGAGGTCGCTCGTACCTCCTTGGTCCACGCGGCGGCTCCCCATTTTCTGTGGCCGTTTGCTGTCCGGTACGCCGCGCATCAGCTCAACCTCTGGCCCCGTGTCTCCTTGCCGGAGACCTCGCCCACACTGCGTTGGACGGGGGAGGTTGGCGATGCGTCGCGCTTCCGGGTGTGGGGTGCTCGTGCCCTTGTCCGCGATACGTCCGCGGACAAGCTCTCCTCCCGCACGCTTCCCTGTGTCTTCCTTGGCTTTGTCCCTGACGCGCCGGGCTGGCAGTTTTACCACCCCACCTCGCGCCGGGTCTTCGCCTCTCAGGACGTCACCTTTGACGAGTCGGTCCCTTTTTACCGTCTCTTCCCCTACCGCACTGCCCCCCTCCCTCCCCCGCCGCTTTTCCTTGCTCCTGGTCCCCCTCCGGTAGACCCCCTTCCCCCTCAGGGTCCTGCTCCTTCAGGTGTCTCTCAGGTAGACCCTCCTCCCGTCGCTGAGCCTGTCGAGGTCACAGGTGACTCAGGTGCTGCTGCAGGTGGTACTGCTGGGAGTACTGAGCCTGGGGGTGCTGAGCCTGCGGGTGCTGGGCCTGGGAGTGCTGGGACTGCGGGTGCTGGAGCTGGGGGTGCTGAGCCTGGGGGTGCTGCGACTGGGGGTGCTGAGCCTGCGTGTGCGGAGTCTGGGGGTGCTGAGCCTGGGGGTGCTGCTACTGAGCCTACGGAGCCTCGGGTTGCTGCGTCTGGGGGTGCTCCGGTTCGGGGTGCTGAGCAGTCTCTCACACCGCAGCAGCTTCGTGACTGGTACGTCCGGCGCTTTCGCCGTCCTAGTGGCTCGGCTGGAGTTGGGGGTGCTGGAGCTGCTCGTCCTGGGGGTGCTCGTACTAAGGATACTGGAGCTGCCGGGACTGGTTGTTCTGGGAGCACTACGACTGGAGCTGCTGGAGCTGGGGCCTCTGGAGCTGGTGGTGCTAGCGGAGTTGGAGCTGCCGACTCTGGGGGTGCTCTTCCTAGCGGTGCTGCGGACCCTGGGGGTGGCGCTGCTGCTGGTGCTGCGGACCCACCTGGTGGAGCTGCTGCTGGAGCTGGGGACCCGAGCGGTGGCGCTGCTGCTGGTGCTGGGGACTCGGACGCTGGGGCTCCTGCTGGTACTGAGGACCCGGCCGCTGGAGTCTCTTCTGCTTCTGGAGACGCTGCGCGGCCGCGACCGTACTTCGTACCGCTCCTTCAGCAGGTTCTTGGGCAGGCTCCTCCTCCTTGTCCTCCTCCCTCCGTAGAGTGTCCTCCGCCTGTCCAGCCGCAGTCACAGTTACCGCCTACCTCGCCTCTCCCTGCTCCCTCTCCTTACACTGGTCCCACAGGAGGTCTTACAGAGCGTCGTGAGCCTGAGTCTCGTCCTGCGTCGCCTGTTCGTCCTGCTCGCACTGGTAGTCGTGTCCGTCGTGAGCGTCCTCCTCCTGTCCCAGGCACTCACTACATGACTCTGCGTCCCTCTACTGCTCCTCAGCGTGTCCCTCTACCGTCTCCTCCTGCGTCCTCTTTGCCTGCCGTTCCGGACCCTGAGTCTGACCGGTATCGCGCTGAGCACCCTACTGTCACGCGTCTCCTAGCTACTGTTGTCACTGACCCTACCTTTGAGTCCTCCGCTGCGTCTGCTCTGGTCACTGAGTTGGTTGACTTTGCTGCTGCCTGTCGTCTAGACTACGCTGCTCGCCTTGTTGCTGAGTCTGAGTCTGCGTCTGTCTGTCCTCCGTCCGTCGGGGGTGAGTGTGCTCTTGGCACGGACGTCCTTGAGGACAGGTAGGAGGACTTTGACTCTCTTGCGGCTGCTGTACCTCATCTCGTGGCCTGGTTGCTTGCCCCTGAGGGAGACCCGGATGCACTAGACATCCCCACTCCGCGCACTTACGCAGAGGCGATCTCGGGTCCCTACTCCTCTCAGTGGCAGACAGCCATGGACGCAGAGATGGCATCCTGGAAGTCCACAGGCACCTACGTCGACGAGGTTCCCCCTCCTGGGGTGAACATCGTCGATGGCATGTGGATTTTCAGGGTGAAGCGGCCGCCAGGTTCTCCGCCTGTCTTCAAGGCTCGTTACGTTGCTAGAGGCTTCAGTCAGCGTCAGGGGGTCGACTTCTTCCAGACCTTCTCCCCCACCCCGAAGATGACCACTCTTCGGGTTCTGCTGCACGTTGCTGCTCAGCGTGACTACGAGCTTCACTCTCTTGACTTCAGCACAGCGTTCCTGCAGGGCAGCCTGCACGAGGAGATCTGGCTGCGCCGCCCACCTGGCTTTACTGGGTCGTTTCCTCCTGGTACCCAGTGGAGCCTCCGCCGGCCAGTCTACGGTCTCCGCCAGGCGCCACGTGAGTGGCACGACACACTGAGGACTACACTTGCGGCTCTTGGGTTCGCGCCGTCTACTGCTGACCCGTCGCTGTTTCTACGCACAGACACGTCGCTGCCGCCGTTCTACATTCTCGTGTACGTCGACGACTTGGTCTTTGCTACTGCTGACACTGAGGCACTCGCTCGTGTGAAGTCGGAGCTGCAGAAGAGACACACCTGCACTGACCTGGGTGAACTGCGTAGCTACCTTGGCTTGCAGATCACCCGGGACAGAGCTCGCCGCACCATCACCCTGACTCAGTCACACATGGTGCAGCAGGTCCTTCAGCGCTTCGGCTTCCAGTTCTCCTCACCTCAGGCCACACCTCTGGCTACCAGCCACTCGCTCTCAGCTCCACCTTCGGACGAGTCCGTAGAGCCGAGTGGCCCGTACCCAGAGCTTGTAGGCTGCCTCATGTACCTGATGACTTGCACGCGACCTGACCTCGCGTACCCTCTTAGCATCCTTGCTCGTTACGTTGCGCCTGGGAGACACAGGCGAGAGCACTGGGAGGCTGCTAAGAGGGTGCTGCGTTACTTGTGCAGTACATCAGGCATGGGGCTGGTGCTTGGAGGACGCGACAGAGTTGTCCTCACTGGTCACTCGGACGCTTCTTGGGTGGACGACCTGGCTACGCAGCGGTCGTCACAGGGTTACACCTTCAGCCTTGGCTCTGGTTCTGTCTCGTGGCGGTCCACCCGCTCTTCCTCTGTTCTCGGCTCTAGTTGTGAGGCTGAGATCTACGCCACAGCCATGGCTGCACAGGAGTTACGCTGGCTCACCTACCTGCTGACTGACTTGGGAGAGCGGCCTAGTTCTCCTCCAGTTCTGTACGGTGACAACAAGGCGGCTCTTGCCTTGTGTCAGGAGCACAGACTGGAGCACAGGACGAAGCACATTGCTCTTCGCTACTTTCTTGCTCGAGAGCTTCAGCAGCGCGGTCAGCTTCGGCTTGTGTACGTGGACTCGAAGGCCAACACTGCTGATATCTTCACCAAGGCGCTCCCGCCTAGTGATCATCAGCGGCACTGTACTTCTTTAGGCCTTGTGTCCACATTCCCTCATTTGCTTACTGCTTGACTTTCTTTGTACTGTACTTTATATATATCTTGGTGCTTGCTTGCTAGGTTTTGATCACTGTGTTGCTTGTCTTGTACTATATCTAGCACTGCATGTGAACTGGCCTTGTGGCCTTTGCTTGTGCTCGGAGTGTGGTGACGTTGTGATCCACCCTGGGCTTGCGTTGCTTTGCTGGACTGGTCTTGTGACCCTTTGTTCTCCCCCACTTTGCCTATGGGGGTGTGTTAAATTGTAATGTGTTATATGTTGGTAGGCTGTAGTGGGGTAGCCAATATGGGGTACAACCCCAACTAGGGTTTCATATTTGTACCCAAACTTCTGCTAGTCCATTCATCCTTGCCTAGTTATTCTGAGAGCAAGTGGCTGGTAGCCAGAGGTGTGGCCTGTGGTGAGGAGAACTGGAAGCCGAAGCGCTGAAGGACCTGCTGCACCATGTGTGACTGAGTCAGGGTGATGGTGCGGCGAGCTCTGTCCCGGGTGATCTGCAAGCCAAGGTAGCTACGCAGTTCACCCAGGTCAGTGCATGTGTGTCTCTTCTGCAGCTCCGACTTCACACGAGCGAGTGCCTCAGTGTCAGCAGTAGCAAAGACCAAGTCGTCGATGTACACGAGAATGTAGAACGGCGGCAGCGACGTGTCTGTGCGCAGAAACAGCGACGGGTCAGCAGTAGACGGCGCGAACCCAAGAGCCGCAAGTGTAGTCCTCAGTGTGTCGTGCCACTCACGTGGCGCCTGGCGGAGACCGTAGACTGGCCGGCGGAGGCTCCACTGGGTACCAGGAGGAAACGACCCAGTAAAGCCAGGTGGGCGGCGCAGCCAGATCTCCTCGTGCAGGCTGCCCTGCAGGAACACTGTGCTGAAGTCAAGAGAGTGAAGCTCGTAGTCACGCTGAGCAGCAACGTGCAGCAGAACCCGAAGAGTGGTCATCTTCGGGGTGGGGGAGAAGGTCTGGAAGAAGTCGACCCCCTGACGCTGACTGAAGCCTCTAGCAACGTAACGAGCCTTGAAGACAGGCGGAGAACCTGGCGGCCGCTTCACCCTGAAAATCCACATGCCATCGACGATGTTCGCCCCAGGAGGGGGAACCTCGTCGACGTAGGTGCCTGTGGACTTCCAGGATGCCATCTCTGCGTCCATGGCTGTCTGCCACTGAGAGGAGTAGGGACCCGAGATCGCCTCTGCGTAAGTGCGCGGAGTGGGGATGTCTAGTGCATCCGGGTCTCCCTCAGGGGCAAGTAACCAGGCCACGAGATGAGGTACAGCAGCCGCGAGAGAGTCAAAGTCCTCCTGCCTGTCCTCAAGGACGTCCGTGCCAAGAGCACACTCACCCCCGACGGACGGAGGACAGACAGACGCAGACTCAGACTCAGCAACAAGGCTAGCAGCGTAGTCTAGACGACAGGCAGCAGCAAAGTCAACCAACTCAGCGACCAGAGCAGACGCAGCCGAGGACTCAAAGGTAGGGTCAGTGACAACAGTAGCTAGGAGACGCGTGACAGTAGGGTGCTCAGCACGATACCGGTCAGACTCAGGGTCCGGAACGGCAGGCAAAGAGGACGCAGGAGGAGACGGTAGAGGGACACGCTGAGGAGCAGTAGATGGACGCAGAGTCATGTAGTGAGTGCCTGGGACAGGAGGAGGACGCTCACGACGGACACGACTACCAGTGCGAGCAGTACGAACAGGCGACGCAGGACGAGACTCAGGCTCACGACGCTCTGTAAGACCTCTTGTGGGACCAGTGTAAGGAGAGGGAGCAGGGAGAGGCGAGGTAGGCGGTAACTGTGACTGCGGCTGGACAGGCGGAGGACACTCTACGGAGGGAGGAGGACAAGGAGGAGGAGCCTGCCCAAGAACCTGCTGAAGGAGCGGTACGAAGTACGGCCGCGGCCGCGCAGCGTCTCCAGAAGCAGAAGAGACTCCAGCGGCCGGGTCCTCAGTACCAGCAGGAGCTCCAGCGTCCGGGTCCCCAGCACCAGCAGCAGCGCCACCGCTCGGGTCCTCAGCTCCAGCAGCAGCTCCAACGTCCGAGTCCTCAGCACCAGCAGCAGCTCCACCAGGTGGGTCCGCAGCACCAGCAGCAGCGCCACCCCCAGGGTCCGCAGCACCGCTAGGAAGAGCACCCCCAGAGTCGGCAGCTACAACTCCGCTAGCACCGCCAGCTCCAGAGTCCCCAGCTCCAGCAGCTCCAGTCGTAGTGCTCCCAGAACAACCAGTCCCGGCAGCTCCAGTACCCCCAGTACGAGCACCCCCAGGACGAGCAGCTCCAGCACCCCCAACTCCAGCCGAGCCACTAGGACGGCGAAAGCGCCGGACGTACCAGTCACGAAGCTGCTGCGGTGTGAGAGACTGCTCAGCACCCCGAACCGGAGCACCCCCAGACGCAGCAACCCGAGGCTCCGTAGGCTCAGTAGCAGCACCCCCAGGCTCAGTACCCGCAGGCGCAGCACCCCCAGACTCCGCACACGCAGGCTCAGCACCCCCAGTCGCAGCACCCCCAGGCTCAGCACCCCCAGGCGCCGAACTCTCAGGCACAGTACCCTCAGCTCCAGCACCCGCAGTCCCAGCACTCCCAGGCCCAGCACCCGCAGGCTCAGCACCCCCAGACTCAGCACTCCCAGCAGCACCACCTGCAGCAGCACCTGAGTCACCTGTGACCTCGACAGGCTCAGCGACGGGAGGAGGGTCTACCTGAGAGACACCTGAAGGAGCAGGACCCTGAGGGGGAAGGGGGTCTACCGGAGGGGGACCAGGAGCAAGGAACAGCGGCGGGGGAGGGAGGGGGGCAGTGCGGTAGGGGAAGAGACGGTAAAAAGGGACCGACTCGTCAAAGGTGACGTCCTGAGAGGCGAAGACCCGACGCGAGGTGGGGTGGTAAAACTGCCAGCCAGGCGCGTCAGGGACAAAGCCAAGGAAGACACAGGGAAGCGTGCGGGAGGAGAGCTTGTCCGCAGACGTATCGCGGACAAGGGCACGAGCACCCCACACCCGGAAGCGCGACGCATCGCCAACCTCCCCCGTCCAACGCAGTGTGGGCGAGGTCTCCGGCAAGGAGACACGGGGCCAGAGGTTGAGCTGATGCGCGGCGTACCGGACAGCAAACGGCCACAGAAAATGGGGAGCCGCCGCGTGGACCAAGGAGGTACGAGCGACCTCCATGACCAGGCCAATGCGGCGCTCAGCAACCCCATTCTGCTGTGGGGAGTCCGGAAGCGTGAAGGTCTGCTCGATGCCCTCCGCCTGACAGAAGGTCCTCAAGAGATCGGAGGAAAACTCACCACCTCTGTCAGAGTGCAGACGCAGGACAGGAAGATCCGTCCGGAAACGGCGGCGGAGCTGGAGACGAACTGTGCGGATCCAAGGGATCAGAACAGCAGGGACCTCACCCTTGGTGCGCAAGGGGAAGACCGTGGTGTAACGCGAGTAGTCGTCGACAACCAGCAAAAAATACCGCTCACCGCCCTGGCCACGAACGCGGGCTGGGCCCCACACGTCCAGGTGGAGGGTCTGCAGAGGAGCCTCTGTCGGGGGGAACGAGGAGGAGTGAGGAGCGGCGCGCTGCCGCCCCTCGACGCAAGGAAGGCAAGGCGGCGCAGGCGAGGCAGGGAGGGGAGGGAGGGACCTGGGAAGACCAGACACAAGGCGGCGACGGTGCATGCCACGGAGGCGTGGCAAGGAGGGGTGACCCAGGCGGTGGTGCCAGACAAGAGTCCGGTGCGACAGGGAACGACACTCACAGGCGTGGGCCACCAGACCTGACGCGGACACCTGACCGACAGCAGCGACCTGAGGAGACGCAGTGGTCAGTGTGTAGAGACTCGACCCCGGCCGACGGGTAAACGTAGCCAGGTGACGGCCGGTCCTGGAGCACGTGCAGATCGCCACACGCTGTCCTCCAGGGGTAAAGGTGTCAACCCACTGATCCTGGATGACAGCGTTGCTCACCAGGTTCGTCGAGAACGAGGGGAGGTGGAAACCCGACAACGAGCCAGACGGAACCGCCGGACAAGGGAGCACAGTGGTGGACTGGGCAAGGACTGGGCCCCCAAGGTGTGACAGGCCTCAGCCGGTGCGGTACCTGAGAGAGCAGACTCGCAAACAGCCGGGACAGCACTGGAGGGAGCAAGTACTGGAACCTGGGGGCCCGCACTGGAACCTCCCACACGTCTGTCCCTTGCGGTCACCTGTGCGAATGACATAGGAACAGCGGCCACTGCCCCCCGACGTCCCACGCTGAGCAAGCCACTCACGAAGCTGCTGGGTCGTCTGGGGACGCTGCTGCTGCTGGGAGCTCTGGCCCGAGCCAGTGCCTCCACTCCGACCTCCGCCGCCACCACTACCACCGCTCCGACCGCCACCGCCACCACCGCCACCACCGCCACCGCCGCCACCGCCGCCGCCGCCACTACTGCCACTGCTTCCTCCGCCGCCCCCGCCTCCACCGCCGACCCCACTCCCACCAGCGCTCCCGCCACCGCTCCCTCCAGCACCGCCTCCCCCCCCACCTCCCCCACCTCCTCCCCCCCCAGCGCCACCCCCGCCACCCTTGCCCCCCTTGCCCTTGCCGGTGCGGCGCCTCCCACCAGGAGCAGAAGCAGCGCCAGCAGACTCAGCACCAAGGAAGTCAACAGCAGCAGCAGTAGCGTAGGAGGGAGCGAGGGGAGAGGGAGAACACCCCTCAAAGATGGGGGTGCGAGGAGCGCCACGAGCAGCACCGACAGCTACAATGCTCTTTTCGGCCGCTAGCAGCTGCTCCTCTAGGAGGGCGACTGTGAGCTCAGTGGGACAGCGAGCAAGGAAGTGGTCTCGAACTGAGCTGAGGGTGTCAGGGAGACGGGTGACTATGAAGTGGAGTGTCCAGTACAGGGGAGGGGGATTCTTAGCGCAGAACTCGGTGGGAAGGGCGGCACGCAGGCGAGCATCACTAGTGCGAAGGTGGGTGATAAGATCGGCGACTGTAGCAAAGGTGGACAGCTCAGGGAACAGGTACGGCAGCATGAGGCGGCTAAGCTCGGCTGTGGCAGGCGAGGAGTAGCGAGCAACGACAGCATCGTACAGGGCCTTAGCGGATTTGCAGTCGCCAAAATGCTCGAGCTCAGCTAGCGGCAGGTGACTGCGAATGGCTAGGCGAGCAGCTGCGTCACGAGTCTGCCAGTGGGAACGAACACTAAGCTCAGCTGTGGCAGGGGGGGCAGGTGCAGCACCAGACGCGTAATCATAGAGCGACACATGCTCCTTGCTATCGCTCAGAAGGAACAGCTGCAGGTCATCCAGCCAAGTGGCGAACTTCACAGGGCGGCCCTCAGCATCGAACGACAGCACGCGGATGGAAGCCATAGCGACAGTGTGACAGAGTAACGCAAGCTGCCGCAGCAGGGGAAGGCGACTGTGCACGGATAGAGAGCAGCGGGCGAGGCTGGCGCTACGGGCAGGCGGCGCTGCAAGCGGTCAGCGCGACGGGAGGGCGACGCTGCGAGCGGGCAGCGCGGCGGACGGGCCGGGAAGCGGGCAGCGCGGCGGGCAGGCGGCGCTGCAAGCGGGCAGCACGGCGGGCGGGCGACGCTGCGAGGCGGGCGGGCCGCGAAGCGGGCAGCGGGCGGGCGGGCGGGCTGCGAAGCGGGCGGGCCGCGAAGCGGGCAGCGAGCGAGCGGGCTGCGAAGCGGGCGGGCCGCGAAGCGGGCAGCGAGCGGGCGGGCTGTGAAGCGGGCGGGCCGCGAAGTGGGCAAGAATGATGCATTGAAAGAAACAGTTGGGTACAAGTAGCTAACCCTAGTTGGGGTTGTACCCTATATTGGCTACCCCACTACAGCCTACCTACATATAACTAACACATTACAACTTAACAGCTAGAGCATAATATTCTGACATAACTCAGCGGACAAGCGAGTCCGCCCGGGGGAGCTCGCTGCCCGCGGGCAAAAAAAATAAACCCCAGGCGGGCATGCATCCGGTCAGGGAGGCACCAACACTAAATGCAGGGAGGCATGGATTTAGGGTTGATGCCTCCCTCGGATGGCATGCCATCCGATGGGGTTTTAGTTTTTTTCTGCCCGCGGGCAGCAGGTCGTCGGGTCGTCGGGTCGTCGGAGGGTCATCGGAGCCGACGACCCGTTTTCGCTGAGAGATTCAGATCGCCAAACCTGCACCCACCCTCGTTTTCCCGAGGTCCCATCCTAGCTAGGGTAGTCACTATGTAGTCGCGCGCCTTTATTGTATTGTCAGTTCATTCAGTCATAGTATCGTTTTTTATTCTGCGCACTCTCTTTTACAACTCATAACACCTGGTATCAGAGCTACTTTCCTAGTTCACCCCGCTTTTCGAGGGTAGTTTGGTGGCACGGGTGTGACCGTATAGTGGACTACACGACAGTTGGCTGCAAGACTTGTTAATTCAATCCTGCCCGACTCCGATAGTTCGTGTTTTTATTCGCCTGAATGTATCAGATGCGGAGATACACTCTACAACAGTAGTGAGCTAGACTACGGGGGTTGGCACGAACTACTATGAGTGATCTTAGTTCCTTAGTGCTTGCACATTCACGAGAGAAATCGGCAAGAGTTCCACTAGGCAAAGTTGGAATTAGAGAATGATACACAAGCGATGACAGAATGGACTACATCAGGCACCTAGCAACTCTGCAGCTAGCCTGGTCGACCGCCAGCTCTAAATGCATGGTCGACCGCCTGCCAGCGTTGCGTAGAGGAGCCGCGCCAGCACTGCAGAAAGGCGACCTGCCAACACTGCAGGTCGATGGCGTGCCAACGCTGCAGCAGAGCGGCTGTCCAGCGTTGCCCCGTAGAAGACAGCAGTGCGCACGCTCGCAGGTGCGCGCAGACGATTGGCCCGACTTGCTTCGTTGTGCATCCGTCGGCTGTTGTCTGCGCCTGACGAGCCACATCGACTTCGGGATACCAGCCCGAAGTCGCCTTCGCCATCGCGACCTTGACGACGTTCGCGTGCCTCCGCAGAACTCGTCGAGCAGGTTACCCGGTCGACCTGGACACCACCAGGTGCTCCGGTCGACCACCAGGGCCCCCGGTCGACCACTAGGTGCCTCTGGTGGACCACAACTCTCTCTGGTCGACCACCAGGTGCCCCTGGTCGTCCAGAGCTTCCGTCGAGCTACCCCCTGGTCGACGGACCCCTTCCGTCGACCAGAACTGTCAGCGGTTGTCGCCGAGCTCCCCTCGTCGACCGCTGCTCACTTGTCAGGTCGACGGACTGCTCCGTCGACCTCCCAGTCGAACTGCAGATCAACGGACTGCTTCGTCGACCTCCCGGTTCAGCTGCAGGTCGACGGACTACTCCATCGACCTTCCAGTCAAACTGCCCCTCCTGGTCGACGGCCCACCCGTCGCCCAGACCAGTCAGTTGTAGCTATAGAGCTCCCTGGTCGACAGCAACACCACAGCGAACCCCTGCTGCTCGACGAAGCCCGTCGAGCAGCTCCTTCACTGCGAACGGTCGGCTGCTTCTCCCGTACATCCGACCAAGTCGTCGGCGTTGCCCAAGAGGGGGCGGGGCCAACACTCCACTTCCGTTAACAACGGATACCCCTCTGCCCACCAGAGGAAGCGTGCGACTCACGGATCAAGAGAAGCTGAACGAAATGCTAGCGCAAATGGCAGCACTACAGGCAACAGTGAAGACACTATCGACAGAAGTGACAACATTACGATGAGAAAACGCTGAGCTACGCCAGGCGCGAGGTGAAGCGCATCAGGAGTTGCCCAATGACGAAGGCAAGGGCAACAGTAAGGCGGTGAGCAATCCGTTGGATGCGCTCATACGTGACTTCGAAGAAGAGGATAGGCAGCGAGCGGCAGCAACACCAATTGCAGCAACGACGATCAAGATTAAACCCGTCAACCCGCCCACGTTCAATCCTACGGTCAAGACTACTACAGTGAAGGGGTGCACGGCAACGTTCCTGGAAGCAGTACGGTTGGCAGAATCCACGGATGCACTGGTGCAGTACGCGAGAACAGCTTCCCGGGAGGGAAACCGTTTTCGTGGCCAGACCCATCGGGCCACTATCAACGCCGTCCATACACCCGGCAGCCCTCCTAAGGGACTTAGCTACCGGTGTGGGAAGACGGGTCACTACATGCACGATTGCCCCGAGAAAACGTTGGCGAAGGGGGACGACAGGAAGGAGCAGGGAAATGGGAAGAGTCAGTAATTAGCGGGCCCTTTACTGACTGTGCTCCGTCGCCCGAACCCCACCATCCCCACCGAGTCGTGGTTCCGATTCATGCAATCGATCGCACTCGGCCGAATAACGGGGATAATCATGTGGATCACCCTGTTCTAGTCGCTGGCAAGGTGTTCGTCGATGGAGGGGCCAGCCATAGCCTCTTCAACTTGGCGACAGCAAAAAAATGCAAGCTGCAACTTGACAGGTGTCTGCCCGAAATCGACGCTCGCCTCGTGGATGGGACGCCTCTGGCGATTTTGGAGGAAACACGGACGGTGCGGATCGAATGTGCGATGATTTCGGCTTCAGCATGAAGTTTCTCGCGACGACGTTGGACGGTTGCGACGTGCTGCTGGGACGTGATTGGCCGCGAAAGCACAACCCCGTCATCGACTGGACAACGGGATCGTGCAGCATCAGCAAGCACGAGGAGCTAATAATTAAGCTGCCTGCATGGACACCTGACTACGACCAAGCCCCGTGCGTCAAAGCCATCACTATTTCTCGCCACTTCAACTGAGGCGCGCAGCTGTTCGCCGTATGCTTGCGCGAGTTGGCAATCGACACCGACAAAAACAACATCGAGAAGTTGTGCACAGCTGTACCACCTGTTTTAGTGGAGCTGATTCGACAGTACCCGGACATCTTCCCCGACGATCTGCCACCTGGGCTGCCACCCGAGAGACCCGAGGACCACAAAATCCAGCTGGAACCTGGCGCGCAGCCGACCGTTCATACACAGTGGCGGTTGACCCAGCCGGAACTCGAGTAGCTGCGAAGACAAATTGACGGAATGTTGGCGAAGGGGTTCATCAGACCCGGTACATCTCCCTTCGCCGCACCGATACTGTTCACACCGAAAAAATACGGCAAGCTTCGCATGTGCATCGACTATCGTGCGCTCAACCAGGTGTCAGTCAAGTCTCACTATCCAATCCTACGCACCGACGGTCATCTCGATCAACTTCGCGGCGCCCACTACTATTCGAAAATCGACCTGCATGGCGGTTACTACCAGATTCGGGTCTTCGTCGATGACTGTCACAAGACCACATTTCGCACCCGCTACTCAAGCTACGAGTACACCGTGATGCCGATCGGCCTCACAAACGCGCCTTCGACTTTTCAGTTGACCATGAACAGTGTTTTTCGGGATCTTCTCGACAAGTGCGTTATCGTCTACTTGGAGGATATCCTGATATTTAGCAGAACACGGGATAACACCTCCACGACCTCGACGCAGTGTTTAAGAAGTTGCAGGAATTCCGTCTCATCACCAAGGGCTCTAAGTGCGAGTTTTTTAAGCAAGAGTTGGAGTTTCTGGGGCACGTCACCTCACGCGACGGCTTTAGAATCGACCCGGCGAAAATCAAGACTATTCAGGAGTGGAAATCCCCGACTAACATCACGGAACTTCAGAGTTTTCTGGGGTTCGTGAATTACGTCAGGCGGTTTATCCCGAATATGGCAGGGATAACCGGCCCGCTGACCGACCTGCTGCACAAGGACAGAGATTTTGTGTGGGGGGAAGAAGCTAAGGCGGCTTTTCATGAGTTGAAAACTTTTCTCGTTTCCCCTCCGGTTTTGCGCATCGCCGACCCATCGAAGCCGTTCGAAGTCGTCATCGACGCCTCAGATTTCAGGAACGGACTGCAACCGATCGCCTACGAGTCACGCAAGCTGCAGTCAGCCGAGCGACGTCACTGTTCGCACGGACCACAAGTCCCTACAGTACCTGCGAGCTCAGCCCAACCTCAACCCGCGACAAATTCGGTGGCTGGACTACATGGAGAGCCACTTCACCTACCGCATCACGTACAAGAAAGGGGCGAATAACATCGCCGATGCCCTTACCCGAATGACAGTTCAATCGGCTGCAGTACTCATCACCCATTCAAACCCACTACAGACCCGTTCTTCACGACTGGAAATCACCAGCAGGCGACGACGCAGAAGGGGAACTATTATCTAAAGGTCGGAACCGACCGGATTGTCAAACATTATATATGTTGTGTTTGTGTAGGCTGTAGTGGGTTAGCCTATAGGGGGGGTCACAACATTAGGGTTTCATATTTGTACTCACCATCCTTTCTAGTTCCTCATTCCTGCCTGTTCATTCTGACATGGTATCAGAGCAGGTCCTTTGCTAGGACCGCTCCTAGGGCCCACCGCTACCTACCTACCTACCTACCTATCGTGCGCCCTCGTGCGCCCTCGTGCGCCCTCGTGCGCCCTCGTGCGCCTCTCACTACCGAGCGCCCTTGTGCGCCTTAGCGCCCTTGTGCGCCTCTACCTACCGCACGCCCTCGTGCGCCTTAGCGCCCTCGTGCGCCTCTACCTACCGCGCGCCCTCGTGCGCCTCTACCTACCGCGCGCACGCAGCCCGCTAGCCACCCGCGCGCGGCTCGTTTTTAACGCGCGCGACTCGCTAGCCGCCCGTGCGCGGCCGATTTTTCGCGCGCGCGCCTCGCTAGCCGCCCGCGCGCGGCCGATTCTTCGTGCGCGCGACCAGCTAGCCGCCCGCGCGCGGCTTAGGGTTTGTCACGCGACCCGTCGCAGCCTTGTGCGGCTCCGCGCACTGCCCGCGAGCTGCCCGCCGCTGCAGGCTCTCGCCGCCCGCCGCGTCGCCTTTCCCGTGGCGTCGTCACCTCCCTACCCGCTCGTGGCGGCCCTTTCAGCCGCCGTCGCGGCTCCTTACCCACGCATCGCGGCCCCTTAGCCGCCCGTCGCAATCCCTCAGCCGCCCCTTCGCGGCTTCGACTTCGTCTGCAGCAGCTGCCGCTACCGAACCTGCAGCAGCAGCCGCCGCCGACCTGCAGCAGCTGCCGCCGCCGAGCCTGCAGCAGCAGCCGCCGCCGACCTGCAGCAGCTGCCGCCGCCGAGCCTGCAGCAGCAGCCGCCGCTCGACCTGCAGCAGCTGCCGCCGCCGAGCCTGCAGCAGCAGCCGCCGCTCGACCTGCAGCAGCTGCCGCCGCCGCGCCTGCAGCTGCAGCCGCCACCGAGCCTGCAGCAGCAGCCGCCGCCGACCTGCAGCAGCTGCCGCCGCCGAGCCTGCAGCAGCAGCCGCCGCTCGACCTGCAGCAGCTGCCGCCGCCGAGCTTGCAGCAGCAGCCGCCGCTCGACCTGCAGCAGCTGCCGCCGCCGACCCTGCAGCAGCAGCCGCCGCCGAGCCTACAGCAGCGGCCGCCGCCGACCCTGCAGCAGCTGCCGCGGAGCTCCCTGCTACGACCTGGCCCCGCCCCGCTGTTGCAGCGGCCACGCTGTCGCCACTGTCTTGCGCCCGCCGCACCAACCACTGGTGAGCTTTGCCGTGCTAGCACTGCTACCGTTACTGCTGCTGCTACTGCCTTTACTGCTCCTGCTGTTGCTGCCGCTACTGCTGCTGCTCCTGACGTGGCCAGATGCAGCTCCAGCAGGCTCGTGAGTGGTACGCCGGCTTGGGCAGTCGGGGTGGCCGTAGTGGTAGTCGCTCTGGAGTGCGTCGTTCGGGAGCCTCTGGTAGTAGACCGGTGCAGCAGACGTGCCCTCTTCTGCTCCAGCAGGCTCGTGAGTGGTACGCCGGTTTGGGCAGTCGGGGTGGCCGGCGTGGTAGTCGCTCTGGCGTGCGTCGTTCGGGAGCCCCTGGTAGTGGACAGGTGCAGCAGCCGTGCCCTCTTCTGGTCCAGCAGGCTCGTGAGTGGTACGCCGGTTTGAGCAGTCGGGGTGGCCGTAGTGGTAGTCGCTCTGGCGTCCGTCGTTCGGGAGCCTCAGGTAGTGGACAGGTGCAGCAGCCGTGCCCTCTTCTGCTCCAGCAGGCTCGTGAGTGGTACGCCGGTTTGAGCAGTCGGGGTGGCCGTAGTGGTAGTCGCTCTGTGAGTGAGGCAGCCGCTCTCGGTGCCAGTACGTCTGTTGCCCTCGGTGCAGGTGAGGCTACCACTCCCGGTACTCGCGTGTCTGCTACTCCAGGTGCTGGTGAGCCTACTGCTCTAGGTGCTAGTGCGTCTGCCGCTCCAGGTACTCGCGTGTCTGCTACCCCAGGTGATGGTGAGGCTGCTGCCCTAGGTGCTAGTGCGTCTGTGCCCCCTGGTACTGAGTCGACTGCAGCACTGCACACCTTCACCCTGGACTCAGGTGCTTCTCGCTCTTTCTTTCGTGACCGCACTGTCCTTGAGCCACTCGCTCGGCCAGTTGCTGTCTCCCTTGCTGACCCCTCTGGGGGTCCGGTCATTGCGACCTCCTCCACTGTCCTTCCTTGTCCTGCGGTCCCGTCCGGCACGCTGTCAGGTCTCTACCTCCCCTCGTTCTCTACGAACTTGGTGGCGGGTTGTGCGCTCCAGGACTCGGGTGTTCACCAGTTCACCCCTGCCTACGAGCGCGTGACACACTGCACGTGTGCTCGGACGGGTCGCCACCTGGCTACTTTCACTCGAGAGCCGGGGTCGGACCTGTACACACTGACCACTGAGTCCCCTCAGGTAGCTGCGTCTGCGTCTACGTCTGCGTCTGCGTCAGGTCAGCTGTCCGCCCCCTGCTCGTGTCGCTCTCTGGCGCATGAGACTGTCCTTTGGCACCACCGCCTTGGTCACCCGTCTGTGCAGCGCCTTCGGGCCATGCACAAACGGGACCTTGTTGCTGGTCTTCCCAGGGTGCTCCCTCCCCTTCCCGACTCACCTGCTCCTCCCTGTCTTCCCTGTGTCGAGGGGCGGCAGCGCGCCGCTCCTCACTCCTCCTCCTTTCCCCCGACGACTGCTCCTTTGCAGACACTCCACATGGACGTGTGGGGCCCAGCCCGCGTCCGTGGTCAGGGTCAGGAGAGGTACTTCCTGATTGTTGTTGACGACTTCTCGCGCTACACCACGGTCTTCCCCTTGCGCACCAAGGGTGACGTCCCTGATGTCTTGATCCCTTGGATCCGCAGATCTCGTCTCCAGCTTAGTGAGCGTTTCCGCTCGGACTTCCCTGTCCTGCGTCTGCACTCTGACAGAGGTGGAGAGTTTTCCTCTGGCCTCTTGGAGGCCTTCTGTCAGCAGGAGGGCATTGAGCAGTCGTTCACACTTCCGGCCTCTCCACAGCAGAATGGGGTTGCTGAGCGCCGCATTGGCTTGGTCATGGAGGTCGCTCGTACCTCCTTGGTTCATGCGGCTGCCCCCCACTTTCTGTGGCCGTTTGCAGTCCGATACGCTGCGCATCAGCTCAACCTCTGGCCCCGTGTCTCCTTGCCCGAGACTTCTCCGACACTGCGTTGGACGGGAGAGGCTGGCGATGCGTCGCGTTTTCGGGTCTGGGGATCCCGAGCTTTTGTCCGCGACACGTCCGCGGACAAGCTCTCCCGTCGCGCTGTCCCCTGCGTCTTCCTTGGCTTTGTCCCAGACGCCCCTGGTTGGCAGTTCTACCACCCCACCTCGCGGCGTGTCCTGGCCTCTCAGGACGTCACTTTTGACGAGTCCGTCCCCTACTACCGCCTCTTCCCCTACCGCACTGCCCCGCTCCCCCCCCCGCCTCTCTTCCTCGCTCCAGGTGCTGAGGTACCAGACCCCCTCCCCCCTCAGGGTGCCGCTCCCTCAGGTGTGTCCCAGGTAGACCCGGGTGAGCCTGTCGAGGTAGCTGTTGACTCTCGTCCTGCGTCTAGGGGTGCTGAGCCTGGGGGTGCTGAGTCTGGGGGTGCTGAGCCTGGGGGTGTTGAGCCTGGAGGTGCGGAGCCTGGGGGTGTTGAGCCTGGAGGTGTGGAGCCTGGAGGTGCTGAGCCTGGGGGTGCGGAGTCTGGGGGTACTGAGACTGAGCGTGCTACACCTGGAGGAGCCCTCTCCTCCCAGCAGCTGCAGGAGAGGTACCTCGAGTACTGCCGCCTCCGGAGAGGTGCTGCTGGAGCTCGTCCCAGTACTTCCCCTCCTACCCAGGAGCTCCCCCCCATTCAGCAGATCCGAGAGTGGTACACGCGACGCTGCAGTCTTCGGAGTGGTGCTCCGGGTGCTGCGGACCCTGGGGGTGGCACTGCTGCTGGTGCTGAGGACCCGGGCTTTGGAGCTGCTGCTGGTGCTGAGGACCCGAGCAGTGGCGCTGCTGCTGGTGCTGAGGACCCGAGTGGTGGAGCTGCTGCTGGTGCTGAGGACCCGAGCGGTGGCGCTGCTGCTGGTGCTGAGGACCCGAGCGGTGGCGCTGCTGCTGGTGCTGAGGACCCGGGCGTTGGGGCTGCTGCTGGTGCTGAGGACCCGGGCGTTGGAGCTACTGCTGGAGCTGAGGACCCGGACGGTGGAGCTGCTGCTGGTGCTGCGGACCCGAGTGGTGGCGCTGCTGCTGGTGCTGAGGACCCGGGAGTTGGAGCTGCTGCTGGTACTGAGGACCCTGCCGCTGGTGTCTCTGCTGGTTCTGGAGACGCTGCGCGGCCGCGACCGTACTTCGTACCACTTCTTCAGCAGGTTCTTGGTCAGGCTCCTCCTCCTTGTCCTCCTCCCTCCGTAGAGTGTCCTCCGCCTGTCCAGTCGCAGTCACAGTTCCCGCCTGCCTCGCCTCTCCCTGCTCCCTCTCCTTACACTGGTCCCACAGGAGGTCTTACAGAGCGTCGTGAGCCTGAGTCTCGTCCTGCGTCGCCTGTTCGTACTGCTCGCACTGGTCGTCGTGTCCCACGTGAGCGTCCTCCTCCTGTCCCTGGCACTCACTACATGACTCTGCGTCCCTCCACTGCTCCTCAGCGTGTCCCGCTACCGTCTCCTCCTGCTTCCTCTCTGCCTACTCTTCCTGACCCGGAGTCTGACTCCCGTCGTGCTGCCAGTCCCACTGTCACCCGTCTCCTCGCTACTGTTGTCACTGACCCTACCTTTGAGTCCTCTGCTGCGTCTGCTCTAGTCGCTGAGTTGATAGACTTTGCTGCCCGCTGTCGTCTAGACTACGCCGCTAGCCTTGTTGCTGAGTCTGAGTCTGTCTGTCCTCTGTCCGTCGGGGGTGAGTGTGCTCTTGGCACGGACGTCCTTGAGGACAGACAGGAGGAGTTCCAGTGCTTTGCTGCTGCTTTGCCCCACCTCGTGTCCATGCTAGTTGCCCCTGAGGGAGACCCGGATGCACCAGACATCCCGACCCCGCGCACTTACGCTGAGGCGATGGCGGGTCCCTACTCCTCTCAGTGGCAGACAGCCATGGACGCAGAGATGGCTTCCTGGAAGTCCACACGCACCTACGTCGACGAGGTTCCCCCACCTGGGGCGAACATCGTCAGTGGCATGTGGATTTTCAGGGTGAAGCGGCCACCGGGTTCTCCTCCTGTCTTCAAGGCGCGCTACGTGGCTCGAAGCTTCAGTCAGCGAGAGGGAGTTGACTTCTTTCAGACCTTCTCCCCCACCCCGAAGATGACCACTCTTCGGGTGCTGCTGCACATAGCCGCTCAGCGCGACTACGAGCTTCACTCACTTGACTTCAGCACTGCTTTCTTGCAGGGCAGCCTGCACGAGGAGATCTGGCTGCGCCGCCCTCCTGGCTTCACTGGGTCGGTTCCTCCTGGTACCCAGTGGAGGCTTCAGCGGCCGGTCTACGGTCTCCGCCAGGCACCGCGTGAGTGGCACGACACACTGAGGACGACACTTGCGGCTCTTGGGTTCGCTCCCTCTACTGCTGACCCGTCACTGTTTCTACGCACAGACACCTCACTGCCGCCGTTCTACATCCTCGTGTACGTCGACGACTTGGTCTTTGCCACTGCTGACACCGCGGCACTCGCCCACGTGAAGTCGGAGCTGCAGAGGAGACACACGTGCATAGACCTGGGTGAACTGACAAGCTATCTTGGCTTGCGGATCACCCGGGACAGAGCACGGCGCACCATCACCTTGACTCAGTCACACATGGTGCAGCAGATCCTTCAGCGCTTCCGCTTCACGTACTCCTCGCCTCAGTCCACTCCTCTGCCTACCGGTCACTCGCTCTCAGCTCTGCCTTCGGATGAGTCCGTAGAGCCGAGTGGTGTCAGAATCCCAGCCACTAACCACTGGGATAAAAGGGCTTGTTTGTGTAGCGGGTGAGTGCGCCCATAACCCCCCAGGCCGACGTGCCTGTAACCCTTCCCTAGGATCAATCGGGGATCACCAGTGGACCTCTGACACCCCCCCGCACTGGGATGCCCGAGGTGCATACACCGGGATTCGAACCCGAGACCTTCGCTCTGATAACATGTCAGAATCCCAGCCACTAACCACTGGGATAAAAGGGCTTGTTTGTGTAGCGGGTGAGTGCGCCCATAACCCCCCAGGCCGACGTGCCTGTAACCCTTCCCTAGGATCAATCGGGGATCACCAGTGGACCTCTGACAAGTGGCCCGTATCCAGAGCTTGTGGGCTGCCTCATGTACCTGATGACCTGCACTCGACCTGACCTTGCATACCCTCTTAGCATCCTTGCACGCTATGTCGCTCCTGGCCGTCACAGGAAGGAGCACATGGATGCCGCTAAGAGGGTGTTGCGCTACTTGTGCAGTACGTCGGGCATGGGGCTAGTGCTTGGAGGGCGAGACCGAGTTGTACTTATTGGACACTCAGACGCTTCTTGGGCGGACGACCAGGCTACTCAGCGGTCGTCTCAGGGTTACACCTTCAGCCTTGGCTCCGGCTCAGTTTCTTGGCGTTCTACACGCTCTTCTTCTGTTCTCAGCTCCAGTTGTGAGGCTGAGATCTACGCCACAGCCATGGCTGCCCAGGAGCTACGCTGGCTGACTTACCTGCTGACCGACTTGGGTGAGCAGCCTCGTTCTCCTCCAGTGCTGTACGTCGACAACCAGGCTGCCATTGCCTTGTGTGAGGAGCACAGACTGGAGCACAGAACGAAGCACATCGCCCTGCGGTACTTCCTTGCTCGAGAGCTGCAGCAGCGCGGTCAGCTTTGTCTGCGTTACGTGGCCACTGAGGCCAACCTTGCTGATGTGTTCACCAAGGCGCTTCCGCCTTGTGACCATCAGCGCTTCTGCACTCTGCTAGGCCTTGTGCCTACTGGACCTCACTTACTTACCTCTTGACCTTGCTTGTACTGTGATCACTATATATATATCTACCTGCATGTTTACTGTTGCTAGGTTGTGATCACTGTATCTCATGCTCTGTTATAAACTTGCATGTGAACTGGTCTTGTGACCACTAGCTTGTGCTCGGAATTTGTGTGGTATCCTTGAGATCCACCCTGAGCTTGTTGTTGCCTTGCTTTGCCTTGACTGGTCTTGTGACCCCTAGGTCTCCCCCACTTTGCCTATGGGGGTGTGTCAAACATTATATATGTTGTGTTTGTGTAGGCTGTAGTGGGTTAGCCTATAGGGGGGGTCACAACATTAGGGTTTCATATTTGTACTCACCATCCTTTCTAGTTCCTCATTCCTGCCTGTTCATTCTGACACGGATTTGGGTTCCCGCTTACCGGCTGCTGCGTGAACTCCTTATCCAGGATGTTCACGATTCTAACCTCTTTGGACATTTCAGGGTTGATAAAACCCAAAAGTTGTTGCACCGTCAATAGCCTCATTCTGCTAACCACGTACAGCGATATGTGTCCTCATGCAGGGTGTGCCAAGCCATGAAATCGACATGTCAGCGGCCAGTTGGATTGCTGCAACCCCTCGAGCCACCCGAACGACCGTGGCAACAGGTGACGATGGACTTCGTCACGGGACTGCCAGCTAGACCGTCCGGCAACGACGCTGTTCTCGTCGTCGTCGATCGTCTCGCGAAAATGGTGCACTTCGCACCGTGTCGTACCACAATCACAGCCGAAGATATTGCGCGCCTCTTCATCTCAACGGTCGTGCGACTATACGAAATCCCCTCGGCAATCATCGGCGACAGGGATCTGAAGTTCACGTCAAAATTCTCGATGGAGACATGGGCATAGTACGGCACGAAGCTACAATTCTCATCGGCATACCACCCGCAAACGGACGGCCAGACCGAGCGCACCAATCGGACGATGGAGCAGCTGATCATGACAAACTGCCCCGACCTCGCCCGCTGGGAAACATCGCTAGCCATGCTGGAGTTCGAGTTCAACAACGCCCCGTCTAGTACGACTAATCACTCCCCGTTCTTCTTGAATTACGGGATGGACCCGGTGGTGCCTACAACGACTACACTCGACAACCCGGTCCCGCGGTCACAAACATTTGTGACAGCGGGTTTAGGGTTTAGGGTTTAGGGTACAAACATTTGCATGACGATCGCCAAACCTGCACCCAACCTCGTTTTCCCGAGATTCCCTCCTAGCTAGGGTTGTCACTATATAGTTGTGTGCCTTCATTGTATTGTCAGTTCATTCAGTCACAGTCTCGTTATTCGTTATGCGCACTCCCTTAACAACTCAAAACTCTGTTTTCGATTATGAAAACAGAGTAAGCATTCGTTATTCGTTATTCCACGCACTCTCTTTCATTCAGTCACAATCTCGTTATTCGTTATTCCGCTCACTCATAAACTAAACCCTACCGCGCGAAAAGAGGAACCAGACACCAAATGGCTGACGGAAAGGCTAGGCGGAAATCTTATTCCCACTCGTCGCTGTTGCAACAGAATCCTGCCTCGCTAGTACTACTAGCAAAAAAATGGGCCATGGATGTGACCTTGAGCTAACCCCAACATCGCCCCGAGGTAACCCACCTGTAGGTTACCCCGAGGTGCTACTCGGGCTATGCTCGTGGGAAAGAAGGTAATTTACAAGGTATCACCTAGCAAACCTACAGTTCAACCACTGGAGCTGTATCCAAGTCGCCTCGAACTTACCCCCGCTGTTGGAAGTTAAGTCTGCAGGGATGAATGAACTATGTGGCAATGAGATACAAGTAAGAAACCCTAACTAGGGTTGTACCCTATACTGAGTACCTCACTGTAGCCTAGCAGAACTAAGAACATAGAAATATGTATTGACACACCCCCCTAGGCCAAGTGAGGGATAGCCAACACAAACAAATGGTCACAAGACCAGGCAAGAGAACAAAGCAATGCGAAGCCCAGGGTGGATCTCGATATCACCACTCATTCTGAGCACAAGCAATCCGCCATAAGGCCAGTTCACATGCAGAGTTATAAAAGCACAAACAGTACAGTGACCACAACCTAGCAAGAACAAGCATTCTGGTATAAATATAAATATCACAGTACAAGACAAATTCAAGCGACCAGCAGGTGAGGCAGAGTAGGCACAAGGCCTAGAGCAGTGCAGAAACGCTGATGATCACCAGACCCAAGGGCCTTGGTGAAGACATCAGCAGTGTTGGCCTCAGAGGCCACGTAAGCAAGGCGCAGCTGACCACGCTGCTGCAGCTCTCGAGCAAGAAAGTAGCGAAGAGCAATGTGCTTCAATCTGTGCTCCAGTCTCTGCTCGTGACACAAGGCAAGCATGGCCTTGTTGTCAACATACAGAACTGGAGGAGAACGAGGCCGCTCCCCCAAGTCGGTCAGCAGGTAGGTCAGCCAGCGCAGCTCCTGAGCAGCCATGGCCCCAGCGTAGATCTCAGCCTCACAGCTGGAACTAAGCACAGAAGACGAACGAGTGGACCTCCACGAGACAGAGCCAGAGCCAAGACTGAAGGTGTAACCCTGTGACGACCGCTGAGTCGCCTGGTCGTCAACCCAAGAAGTGTCGAGTGTCCTGTGAGTACAACTGGACCCTGTCCTCCAAGCACGAGCCCCATGCCCGATGTACTGCACAAGTAACGCAGTACCCTCTTAGCAGCATCCCAGTGCACCTTTCGGTGTCTGCCGGGAGCCACGTAGCGAGCCAGGAGGCTGAGAGGGTACGCGAGGTCAGGTCGTGTGCACGTCATCAGGTACATGAGGCAACCCACAAGCTCTGGATACGGACCACTCGGCTCTACGGACTCGTCCAAAGGTGGAGCTGAGAGCGAGTGACCTGTAGGCAGAGGAGTGGGCTGTGGCGAGGAGAACTGGAAGCCAAAGCGCTGAAGGACCTGGTGCACCATGTGTGACTGAGTCAGAGTGATGGTGCGCCGTGCTCTGTCCCGGGTGATCTGCAAGCCAAGATAGCTGCGCAGCTCACCCAGGTCAGTGCAGGTGTGCCTCTTCTGCAGCTCCGTCTTCACGAGGGTCAGTGAAAAAAAAAAAAAAAAAAAAAAAAAAAACGTCGACGTACACGAGGATGTAAAACGGCGGCAGCGAAGTGTCGGTGCGTAGGAACAGCGACGGGTCAGCAGTGGAAGGAGCAAACCCAAGAGCCGCAAGCGTCGTCCTCAGTGTGTCGTGCCACTCGCGAGGCGCCTGGCGGAGACCGTAGACCGGCCGCCGGAGGTGCCACTGGGTACCCGTAGGAAACGACCCAGTGAAGCCAAGTGGGCGGCGCAGCCAGATCTCCTCGTGCAGGCTGCCCTGCAAGAAAGCTGTGGAGAAGTCGAGGGAGTGCAGCTCGTAGTCACGCTGTGCTGCAACGTGCAGCAACACCCGAAGAGTAGTCATCTTTGGGGTGGGAGAGAAGGTCTGGAAGAAGTCGACCCCCTGTCGCTGACTGAAGCCTCGAGCAACGTAACGCGCCTTGAAGGCAGGCGGAGAACCCGGCGGCCGCTTCACTCTGAAAATCCACATGCCATCGACTATGTTCGCCCCAGGAGGGGGAACCTCGTCGACGTAGGTGCCCGTGGACTTCCAGGAAGCCATCTGCGCGTCCATGGCTGTCTGCCACTAAGAGGAGTACTCACCCGCGATCGCCTCAGCGTAAGTGTGCAGTGTAGGGATGTCAATGTCAAACATTGTATGTTTATATTGTGTAGGCTATAGTGGGTCTAGCCTTAGAGGGTACACAAACTTAGGGTTTCATACTTGTACCCACCTTCCTGCTAGTTCATCCATTCCTCGTTCAGTTATTCTGACATGGTTTCAGAGCAGGTCCTTCGCTAGGACCTAAGTTTTTTTTTTCGGGCCCACCTCTACTAACTACTTCCTAGCGCCTTAGTGCGCCCTACTGTCGGAGTGCTGCGTTAGCGCCTCCCCCTCTGCGCCCTTGTGCGCTCTACCTTACGTGCGCCCTCGTGCGCCCTCGTGCGCCTTTCTCTGCTAGTGCGCCTTCGTGCGCCCTCGTGCGCCCTCGTGCGCCCTCGTACGCCCTCGTGCGCCCTCGTGCACTCTCGAGCTGCCCCTGCAGGTCCGTCAGGCCAGTGCGCAGCCTCTGCACGACCGCACGCCGCCCCTGCAGGCTCTCGCCGCCCGCCGCGTCGCCCTGCCCGTGGCGTCACCGCCTCCCCGCGGCGTCGTCGCCTGCCCGCGACGTAGCCCCTGTCCGCGGCGTCGTCGCCTGCCCGCGGCGCCGTCGCCTGCCCGCGGCGTCGTCGCCTGCCCGCG
Organism: Closterium sp. Yama58-4; assembly: GCA_947470075.1. NCBI lineage: Eukaryota > Viridiplantae > Streptophyta > Zygnematophyceae > Desmidiales > Closteriaceae > Closterium > Closterium sp. Yama58-4. The sequence continues at coordinate 235,559 of CANIUD010000329.1, read as the reverse complement.
ACGTCGTCGCCTGCCCGCGGCGTCGGCGCCTGCCCGCGGCGTCGTCGCCTGCTCGCGGCGTCGTCGCCTGCTCGCGGCGTCGTCGCCTGCCTGCGGCGTCGTCGCCTGCCCGCGGCGTCGTCGCCTGCCCGCGACGTCGTCGCCTGCCCGCGGCGTCGTCCCCTGCCCGCCGCGTCGCCCTGCCCGCGGCGTCGCCACCTGCCCGCCGCGTCGACCTGCCCGCGGCGTCGCCACCTGCCCGCCGCGTCGCCCTGCCCGCGGCGTCGCCACCTGCCCGCCGCGTCGCCACCTGCCCGCCGCGTCGCCACCTGCCCGCCGCGTCGCCCTTCTCGCCGCGTCGCCCTGACCTAATCCGCCTCTCGCCCCTGGAGCAGCCGCCACTGCAGCAGCAGCCCCTGGAGCAGCCGCCACTGCAGCAGCAGCCCCTGGAGCCGCCCGCCACTGCAGTAGCAGCCCCTGGAGCCGCCCGCCACTGCAGCAGCAGCCCCTGGAGCCGCTCGCCACTGCAGCAGCCGCCCCTGGAGCCGCCTGCCACTGCAGCGGCCCCCTCTGGAGCAGCACGTACCTGCAGCAGCCGCCCCTGGAGCAGCCCGCACCTGCAGCAGCTGCCCCTGGCCCCTGGAGCAACCACAGCTGCAGCAGCCGCCCCTGGCCCCTGGAGCCGCCGCCACTGCAGCAGCCGCCCCTGGCACCTGGAGCAGCTGCCGTCGCGGCCCGGCCTCGCCCTGCAGCAGCTGCCGCGGAGCTCCCTGCTACGGCCCGGCCCAGCCCTGCAGTTGTAGCGGCCCCGCTGTCGCCACCGTCTTGCGCCTGCCGCGCCGACCACTGGTGAGCATTGCCCAGCACTGCTACCGCTGCTACTGCTGCTACTGCCTTTTCTACTCCCACTGCTGCCGCTACTGCTACTGCTGCTCCTGGCGTGGCCAGATGCAGCTCCAGGGCCGTGCGCGTGAGTCCCTCACGCCCCAGCAGCTTCGTGCGCGTGAGTGGTACACTAGTCGGGGCTGTCGGGGTGGCCGTAGTGGTGGTCGCTCTGGAGTGGGTCGGTCGGGAGCTTCTGGTAGTGGACAGGTGCAGCTGCCGTGTCCTCCTTCGCCCCAGGTGCTTCGTGCGCGTGAGTGGTACGCTAGTTGGGGCTGTCGGGGTGGCCGTAGTGGTAGTCGCTCTGGAGTGGATCGGTCGGGAGCTTCTGGTAGTGGACAGGTGCAGCTGCCGTGTCCTCCTTCGCCCCAGGTGCTTCGTGCGCGTGAGTGGTACGCTAGTTGGGGCTGTCGGGGTGGCCGTAGTGGTAGTCGCTCTGGAGTGGATCGGTCGGGAGCTTCTGGTAGTGGACAGGTGCAGCTGCCGTGTCCTCCTTCGCCCCAGGTGCTTCGTGCGCGTGAGTGGTACGCTAGTTGGGGCTGTCGGGGTGGCCGTAGTGGTAGTCGCTCTGGAGTGCATCGTTCGGGAGCTTCTGTCAGTGAGGCTGCCGCTCTAGGTGCTAGTACGTCTGTTGCCCTAGGTGCTGGTGAGGCTCCCACTCCCGGTACTCGCGTGTCTGCCACCTCAGGTGATGGTGAGGCTGTCGCTTTAGGTGCTAGTGAGTCTGTCTCCCCTGGTACTGAGTCGACTGAGGCACTGTACACCTTCACCCTGGACTCATGTGCTTCTCGCTGTTTCTTTCGTGACCGCACTGCCCTTGAGCCGCTTGCTCGGCCAGTTGCTGTCTCCCTCGCTGACCCCTCTGGGGGTCCGGTCATTGCGACCTCCTCCACTGTTCTTCCCTGTCCTGCGGTCCCGTCAGGCACACTGTCAGGTCTCTACCTCCCCTCGTTCTCTACGAACTTGGTGGCAGGTTGTGCGCTCCAGGACGGGGGTGTTCACCAGTTCACCCCTGCCTACGAGCGCGTGACACACTGCACGTGTGCTCGGACGGGCCGTCACCTGGCTACCTTCACTCGGCAGCCGGGGTCGGACCTGTACACACTGACCACTGAGTCCCCTCAGGTAGCTGCGTCCGCGTCCGCGTCTGCGCCAGGCCAGCTGTCGGCCCCCTGCTCGTGGCGCTGTTTGGCGCATGAGACTGTCCTCTGGCACCACCGCCTTGGTCACCCGTCTGTGCAGCGCCTTCGGGCCATGCACAAACGGGACCTTGTTGCTGGTCTTCCCAGGGTTCTCCCTCCCCTCCCACCCTCGCCTGCTCCTCCCTGTCTTCCCTGTGTCGAGGGGCGGCAGCGCGCCGCTCCTCACTCCTCCTCCTTTCCCCCGACGACTGCTCCTTTGCAGACGCTCCACATGGACGTGTGGGGCCCAGCCCGCGTCCGTGGTCAGGGTCAGGAGAGGTACTTCCTGATTGTTGTTGACGACTTCTCGCGCTACACCACGGTCTTCCCCTTGCGCACCAAGGGTGAGGTCCCTGCTGTCTTGATCCCTTGGATCCGCAGATCTCGTCTCCAGCTCAGTGAGCGTTTCCGCTCCGACTTCCCTGTCCTGCGTCTGCACTCTGACAGAGGTGGGGAGTTTTCCTCTGGCCTCTTGGAGACCTTCTGTCAGCAGGAGGGCATTGAGCAGTCGTTCACGCTTCCGGCCTCTCCACAGCAGAACGGGGTTGCTGAGCGCCGCATTGGCTTGGTCATGGAGGTCGCTCGTACCTCCTTAGTTCATGCGGCTGCCCCCCACTTTCTGTGGCCGTTTGCAGTCCGATACGCTGCGCATCAGCTCAACCTCTGGCCCCGTGTCTCCTTACCGGAGACTTCTCCGACACTGCGTTGGACGGGAGAGGCTGGCGATGCGTCGCGTTTTCGGGTCTGGGGATCTCGAGCTTTTGTTCGCGATACGTCCGCGGACAAGCTCTCCCGTCGAGCTGTCCCCTGTGTCTTCCTTGGCTTTGTCCCGGACGCGCCTGGTTGGCAGTTCTACCACGCCACCTCGCGTCGTGTCCTGGCCTCTCAGGACGTCACTTTTGACGAGTCCGTCCCCTACTACCGCCTCTTCCCCTACCGCACTGCCCCGCTCCCCCCCCCGCCTCTCTTCCTCGCTCCAGGTGCTGAGGTACCAGACCCCCTCCCCCCTCAGGGTGCCGCTCCCTCAGGTGTGTCCCAGGTAGACCCGGTTGAGCCTGTCGAGGTAGCTGTTGACTCTCGTCCTGCTGGGGGTGCTGAGCCTGACCGTGAGGAGTCTGAGGGAGGTGAGCCTGGGGGTGCGGAGCCTGGGGGTGCGGACCCTGGGGGTGCGGAGCATGGAGGTGCTGAGCCTGGGGGTGCGGAGTCTGGAGGTGCTGAGCCTGGAGGTGCTGCGTCTGGCGGTGCTGCGTCTGGGGGTGCTGAGCCTGGGGGTGCTGAGCCTGACCGTGCTGAGTCTGGGGGTGCTGAGCCTGGGGGTGCGGAGTCTGGGGGTGCTGAGCCTGGAGGTGCTGAGTCTGGGGGTGCTGTGTCTGGAGGTGCTGAGCCTGAGCGTGCTCCACCTGGGGGAGCCCTCTCCTCCCAGCAGCTGCAGGAGAGGTACCTACAGTACTGCCGCCTCCGGAGAGGTGCTGCTAGAGCTCGTACCAGTACTTCCCCTCCTACCCAGGAGCTCCCCCCCATTCAGCAGATCCGAGAGTGGTACGCGCGGCGCTGCAGTCTTCGGAGTGGTGCTCCTGGTGCTGCAGACCCTGGGGGTGGCGCTGCTGCTGGTACTGAGGACCCGGGCGTTGGAGCTACTGCTGGTGCTGAGGACCTGGGCGGTGGCGCTGCTGCTGGTGCTGAGGACCCGGGCGTTGGAGCTGCTGCTGGTGCTGAGGACCCGGGCGGTGGCGCTGCTGCTGGTGCTGAGGACCCGGGCGTTGGAGCTGCTGCTGGTGCTGAGGACCCGGACGTTGGAGCTACTGCGGGTACTGAGGACCCTGCTGCTGGTGTCTCTGCTCGTTCTGGAGACGCTGCGCGGCCGCGACCGTACTTCGTACCGCTCCTTCAGCAGGTTCTTGGTCAGACTCCTCCTCCTTGTCCTCCTCCCTCCGTAGAGTGTCCTCTGCCTGTCCCACCGCAGTCACAGTTACCGCCTGCCTCGCCTCTCCCTGCTCCCTCTCCTTACGCTGGTCCCACGGGAGGTCTTACAGAGCGTCGTGAGCCTGAGTCTCGTCCTGCGTCGCCTGTTCGTACTGCTCGCACTGGCCGTCGTGTCCCACGTGAGCGTCCTCCTCCTGTCCCTGGCACTCACTACATGACTCTGCGTCCCTCCACTGCTCCTCAGCGTGTCCCGCTGCCGTCTCCTCCTGCGTCCTCTCTTCCTACTCTTCCTGACCCGGAGTCTGACTCCCGTCATGCTGCCAGTCCCACTGTCACCCGTCTTCTCGCTACTGTTGTCACTGACCCTACCTTTGAGTCCTCTGCTGCGTCTGCTCTGGTCGCTGAGTTGGTAGACTTTGCTGCCCGGTGTCGTCTAGACTACGCCACTAGCCTTGTTGCTGAGTCCGAGTCTGAGTCTGTCTGTCCTCCGTCCGTCGGGGGTGAGTGTGTTCTTGGCACGGACGTCCTTGAGGACAGACAGGAGGAGTTCCAGTGCTTTGCTGCTGCTTTGCCCCATCTCGTGTCCATGCTAGTTGCCCCTGAGGGAGACCCGGATGCACCAGACATCCCGACCCCGCGCACCTACGCCGAGGCGATGGCGGGTCCCTACTCCTCTCAGTGGCAGACAGCCATGGACGCAGAGATGGCTTCCTGGAAGTCCACACGCACCTACGTCGACGAGGTTCCCCCACCTGGGGCGAACATCGTCAGTGGCATGTGGATTTTCAGGGTGAAGCGGCCACCGGGTTCTCCTCCTGTCTTCAAGGCGCGCTATGTGGCTCGAGGCTTCAGTCAGCGAGAGGGAGTTGACTTCTTCCAGACCTTCTCCCCCACCCCGAAGATGACCACTCTTCGGGTGCTGCTGCACATAGCCGCTCAGCGCGACTACGAGCTTCACTCACTTGACTTCAGCACTGCTTTCTTGCAGGGCAGCCTGCACGAGGAGATCTGGCTACGCCGCCCTCCTGGCTTCACTGGGTCGGTTCCTCCTGGTACCCAGTGGAGGCTCCAGCGGCCGGTCTACGGTCTCCGCCAGGCACCGCGTGAGTGGCACGACACACTGAGGACGACACTTGCGGCTCTTGGGTTCGCTCCCTCTACTGCTGACCCGTCACTGTTTCTACGCACAGACACCTCGCTGCCGCCGTTCTACATCCTCGTGTACGTCGACGACTTGGTCTTTGCCACTGCTGACACCGCGGCACTCGCCCACGTGAAGTCGGAGCTGCAGAGGAGACACACGTGCACAGACCTGGGTGAACTGACAAGCTATCTTGGCTTGCGGATCACCCGGGACAGAGCACGGCGCACCATCACCTTGACTCAGTCACACATGGTGCAGCAGATCCTTCAGCGCTTCGGCTTCACGTACTCCTCGCCTCAGTCCACTCCTCTGCCTACCGGTCACTCGCTCTCAGCTCTGCCTTCGGATGAGTCCGTAGAGCCGAGTGGCCCGTATCCAGAGCTTGTGGGCTGCCTCATGTACCTGATGACCTGCACTCGACCTGACCTTGCATACCCTCTTAGCATCCTTGCACGCTATGTCGCTCCTGGCCGTCACAGGAAGGAGCACATGGATGCCGCTAAGAGGGTGTTGCGCTACTTGTGCAGTACGTCGGGCATGGGGCTAGTGCTTGGAGGGCGAGACCGAGTTGTACTTACTGGACACTCAGACGCTTCTTGGGCGGACGACCAGGCTACTCAGCGGTCGTCTCAGGGTTACACCTTCAGCCTTGGCTCCGGCTCAGTTTCTTGGCGTTCTACACGCTCTTCTTCTGTTCTCAGCTCCAGTTGTGAGGCTGAGATCTACGCCACAGCCATGGCTGCCCAGGAGCTACGCTGGCTGACCTACCTGCTGACCGACCTGGGAGAGCGGCCTCGTTCTCCTCCAGTGCTGTACGTCGACAACCAGGCTGCCATTGCCTTGTGTGAGGAGCACAGACTGGAGCACAGAACGAAGCACATTGCCCTGCGGTACTTCCTTGCTCGAGAGCTGCAGCAGCGTGGTCAGCTACGTCTGCGTTACGTGGCCACTGAGGCCAACCTTGCTGATGTGTTCACCAAGGCACTTCAGCCTTGTGACCATCAGCGTTTCTGTACTCTTCTAGGCCTTGTGCCTGCTGGACCTCACTTGCTTACTTCTTGACTCTGTTTGTACTGTGATCTCTATATATATATACCTGCATGTTTACACTTGCTAGGTTGTGATCACTGTATGTCTTGCTACATTATCAAACTGCATGTGAACTGGTCTTGTGACCGCTTGCTTGTGCTCGGAATTTGTGTGGTATCCTTGAGATCCACCCTGAGCCTGTTTTGCTTTGCTTTGCTTTGCTTTGACTGGTCTTGTGACCCTCTGGTTGTCTCCCACTTCGCCTATGGGGGTGTGTCAAACATTGTATGTTTATATTGTGTAGGCTATAGTGGGTCTAGCCTTAGAGGGTACACAAACTTAGGGTTTCATACTTGTACCCACCTTCCTGCTAGTTCATCCATTCCTCGTTCAGTTATTCTGACAGTCAAGTGCATCCGGGTCTCCCTCGGGGCAAACAAGCATGGATGTGAGGCGAGGTAAAACAATCGCAAGACACTCAAGCTCAAACTGCCTGTCCTCAAGGACGTCCGTGCTAAGGGCACACTCACCCCCGACGGACGGAGGACAGTCAGACTCAGAATCAGTGGCAAGACTCGCGACGCAGTCAAGACGACACGCAGCAGCAAAGTCAAACGATAAGAAATGGCTCGGACGGACGGTGGGGATCAGCGATGTGAAGCACGGGCGGCGAGCACAAAATTTCTTTGAGGCCTGAGAAGGCAGCTTGCTCTTTCTCCCCCCACGTGTACTCAACCCCCTTCCTCAGCAGGTCAGTCAACAGGGCAGTCAGCTTCGCCATGTCGGGGACGAACCGGCGCACGTAGTTGACGAACCCCAAAAAGCTTCGCAGCTCAGTCAAGTTTGTTGGCGCGTGCCATGCTTGAATCGTCGCGTTTTTTTTCGGGTCTATTTCCACTCCGTCGGCTGAAATGATGTGACCTAAAAACTCCAGTCTGACCTGTAGAAACTCGCATCTAGAGGCTTTGGTCAGTAGGCGGTCCTCACTCAGTATCTTAAAGACGGCTTCGATGTCCTGTAGGTGTTGTGTGCAGTCGGGGCTGTAAATCAGTACGCCGTCCAGATAAACGATGCACACTTATTTAAAAGCGGGCAGAAGGCTTCGTTCATCGTCACTTGGAATGTGGTGGGGGCGTTGGTCAGTCCGAAAGGCATCACTGTGTATTCGAACGATCCGTAGCGTGTTCGGAAAGCGGTTTTCGGGCAGTCGGGTGGGTTGACGCGGATTTGGTGGTAGCCTCCTCGAAGGTCTATTTTCGAGAAAACCCGGGCTGTGCGCAGTTGGTCGATCAGTTCATCGGCTCATGGGATGGGGTAACGTGACTTGATGGTAACCCTGTTCAGTGCTCGATAGTCTATGTACATGCAAAAACTCCCGTCCTTTTTCGGTGTGAACAGTATGGGCGCTGCGAAGGGTGACGAGTTTGGGCGAATGAACTTTTTTTCAAAGAGGTAATCCAGCTGCTTCCGTAGCTCGTCTAGTTCGGGTTGGGTCGTCTAGTTCTATCCTGTGGTCGTGCGGTCGCTGAGGTGGCAGTCCCGTCGGCAGGTCGTCCGGAAAAATCCCACTGTACTGATTTAGAAGTGACGCCAGGTCATCCGGTACGTCGGCTAGCAGTTTCTCTAAATCGCTCCCCTTGTCTGCTGCTTCAGATTCCCGGATGTCAACCGCATACACGTCAGCTCCTGCTGCTACAACGCGTTTCATCGTGATCGCGTTGACACGCACCGACGAAGACTCAGGCGAGCCCCAGGCGATGTTGTTACCGTTCACTCGCAAGTCGCACTCACCCGTCGTCCAGACGATTCGCGGATTGTGTCACCGCAGCCAATCACGACCGAGTAAAATGTCGGTTCCGTCGAGGGTCGTTGCGAGCATTTCCTGGCTAAACGTGAAGTTACCCCCGCATCGAATCCGAACCCGGTCTACGCGTTCCCGTATCGCCAGTGGCGTGCCATCGACCAGTCTTGCATCGATCTCAGGTAAACACCGGTCCAGTGGCAGTCTCAGTTTCCGTGCTGTGGCTGGCTCCCCCATCGCACGAATATTTTAACTAAATCTGTCCCGATCTTCCCGCTAAGCAGTATGGGGCTATCTACCGCAGTACCCTCCTTATTCGGCCGGGTGTGGTCGATTGCGTGAACCGGCACAATCACTCGGTGGGGGTCGGTTGGGTCAGGCGAGCAGCGTGACCTGTCAATAGAGGGCCCGCCTGCTACTGACTCTCAGCATTTCCCTGCTGCTTGGTCTGTCTCTGCTGCGCTGCTTCCCCCTTTCCCTTAGCGTTTTCTGGGCATTCGCTTTTAAGGTGTCCCGACCGATTGTACGCGAAGCAGCGCCCTTTAAACGATTCGGCAACGGCATTCGCGGCGACGGCAACGATCGTGGTGCCTTCGTTCGTCCCACGAGATCGATGTCCCCAGTTGCTGCAGCTACCATAGGACCCCGGTCTCGGTCGGAGGAAGAAATCAAGTTTCTCCGCCATAGCGAGAATCTCCTGAAAGTCGGTGACGCCGCGGAGCTGGATTTCCTAGGCTATCTCGTGCTTCAGGCCGAACGGTAGGACCACCCCATTGACTCGGGGCAAAGCAAGGCAGATGCTGCGGCTTCAGCGGCATCGGCGACGGCAGTGCTGACTCGCCGGTCGGCACCGAAATCGTGACGCGGGGTTGGCTTCTGGCCGCATTCGTCGCTTCGGGGTGTGTCGCGCCGTGGTCGTCGTCTCCGTCGTTGCGGGTAACGCCATCACTAGCCTCGCCTACACTTCCGTGTTGTGATGCCTGTCGTGCAGGTTGTCCCGGTGTATCTGGTGCTTGCGGTTGTGCTTGTTGTGCTCGTGCGACGTCATTTTGTAGGGATGTTCGTTCTGTCGTCAGCGCCGCAATTTCTTCAGAGCTTTCGCGGAGTTGCTGCAGCAGTTCGTTCAAACGTTCCTGCGTGAGTTTCGTGACGTCGATGTGTTCGGCCATGGCGAAGGGCGTCGGCTCAGCTTAGTCTAGGCGCGGTCATGGCTGCACGCGTTTACGAGAGAACGCGAGGACATCGGTTCCTAGGGTCTAAAGGGCGTGAGTCCCTTCGAGTGAAAAATCAAAAGTTGATTTCCTGGGGTGCGGAGATGCGCGGTCCGAAAGGAAGGTGGCTCTGATACCAAGTGTTACATATGCAATGGAACGAGATAGCAAGGATTGCAATAGGTGTCACACGAGTACAAAGATTTGAGCGAAGGCGTGAGCGAACATTTATACGCGAGACATGCAAACGGTAACATGGTGCAAGCGAGCTAGCTAGTGCTAGGCTGGCATTGAGGTTCGGGCTAGTCCCGAAGCGTAGGCCGACTCGGCCGGGCCAGCAGTGCGTGGTTTGGTGCGAAGTTGGCGAAGCCCCGTTAGCAGTAACGGGCGAACAACGTTTGCTGCTGTACGCGATGTCGACGGTCGCGGTAAGGAATGGCGAGAAAATTCCTTGCACATTCCCAATGGGGTTTATTTTCTTGTCTCGGGCAAAAACGTACAAAGCCTTGTTGTGCGACATGCCGAGAACTGGCCAATGATAAGCCGATTCTTCTTGGCCCTGTTCGATAGGCTAGCCTTAACGCCCGCGGAATCCTCACTGTTTCGATTTCGGTTTTTTTTTTTTTTCCACGGTCAGCCCGTAAATTGGTGACTAAAGACTTTGACGCTCTGGAACCTGAATGCAGAGGGTTAGCCTGTCGAACACATCCCAGACAAGAAGCGTTAGCCCTTTGAGAAAGATCCCGGGTCCTTCTTGCACGGGCAATGGTTTAGCCCCCGCCTAGCCTAACCCTCGCCCCCCCAAAGTGGGGTTTGCCAAAGGCTCGTCAAGGGCTAACAGTGGGAGGGATACCCAAACCGTGCACCTAGAAAAAAAGATCGCTGAACCCAAGTCCTCTAAAAAAATATGCCGAATGAAAACCAGCTTGATCCAACGGCTTCGATTTGTGGTTCGGACCTTTTTTTTTCGATGTTGTTACCCAACCTCCTCTAGCGAGCATTGCATTTTTTTTCATTCCAGCCTGTGATGACCCTAGTGAAAGGGGCGAGCAGTATCGTCCTCAGGCCCCCGCTCCTTCCGACCTCTAGGGGCGGGGCTTCCGATTGGTTTGAGCATTCGATCAGCTAGAGGAAACTGCGCTGAACCCTCCTCTTAACCTTAGCCTAGCCTTCGCCTTTTGCAAAGCGTTAGACTATCGAACAGGGCTTTTATGTATCACTAAGTCTCTTGTCTCAGTCGAATCAGCGGAAACAGTCCCCAGGTGGAGATGAAGATCCCTAGAAAGCGCAGGATTCACAGTAACACTCCCTCGGTATCTGTGCCCTGTTCGACTGGCGCATCAAGCACAGGCTCGGGCATCGGCTACAGTAAAGCGGGCTCCCTCGAAGCCTCCGACATAAGTGGACAACAGCCTATCAAGACTCGAGATACACGCATGAGCACCGAAGCGAACTGGTGCTTAGTGCCTGTCGATTCCGCACTTTTGGACCCCGTTCTGGGCACCAAATGCGTGTTTCCGGAACCATCCTCTCCTGGCAAACCGACGCACCACTGATGCGCGCATGGTGCGTTTTGAAGAGCTATCACCATGCGCGCACCAGCTGATGCGGGGCAGCTTTAAGGTCAGGATATCTACTGAGCAACATCGAAAATGTTTCCTACCTTCCCTGCAATCGTGGGGGCAGCCTCACACGTGTGGGGCGAAACAACAGAGAAACACGACAAACACCTTCCGTGAGTTTCGGGCCAACATTATAGGCATGCAAAATAGTCTGGTAACCCTGTTTGATTGTATGCAAAACCGTCGATACCCCAGTTCTGCTGCAAAAATTTGTCTCGTACCGCCACTAAAAACAGTGTAGCAGATGACGCAGCACATAAAAGGAAACAATATATGCAGCAATCGATTCCGCTTTCGATTTAAGTCTATTGTAGTTCTTTCCGCGCCTCGTTTAGCGCCTAGCAACAATTTTTGCAGGCAACTTTGTTCCGTAAAATGTGTCGATAAATTTAACGGAAAAATCCGTCGGAATGAAAGTATACGGAGTCTTTTTTTTACCAATATATTGCACCTAATATATTGCTACTGGAAACTGTTAGGGCAGGAAAGAAAAAGGATAAACCCCTAGAGACCTGGACGTAATTCCGGGAGGGATCAACCCTAAACACGGGAAAGGGCATTGTTTTTAGGGTTGATGCCTCCCCGAGTCGCATCCCTTTCCGATTGGTTTTTTTTTTTTTTCTGTCAGGTGTAGTGAACAGTGTTGCTCCTCAAACACAAGCATTCGCCCGAATAAATCAAAGTGTGGCGCAATGACAAGCGTGGTCGAAATCAGTAGTTTTATTTCAAAACGCGCTACAAGGGCAATATGTCAATAACTTTAAAACTGAGGTATCGAAGGTTTTGCATAAAATTGCATAGGGTTACCATACTATTTTGCATGTCTATGATGTTGGCCCGTAAGTTTGCAACAATTTGACAAACCCCACACCATTTCGCTCCCGTCCGAGAACCACACCCGAACCTGAGCTGGTTTCCGAGCCTAAAAGCTGATGCGCCAGTCGAACAGTCCCCTGAAAACCCATAGGTCTTCTGCCTGGTCCGCGATACCTGGGAAACTGTGTGCAGGTAGAGGTGAAGGTCCCTGGAAAGCGCAGGTTCGGAAGTACCAGCTTCCCCTTTCTGTGCCGCGCTGGTTACCACCACCACGCGACAGGAATTCGCAGTCACAGCGCAACTCACGGGGCACCTGCATCAAGGCGCCAGGTGCCCAGCAGGTTTTGGATGCGGCTCGGAGGCAGACAACCAAACATTTCGCCGTCACGAACGGAGCACACTAGTTGAGCGCAGCTGAATATGTTGAACTATGTACCATCGTGTGGCTTCCACACAGTGGCAAGAAACCAGCTGCGTTGGATAGAAATATCCAATTACATTCTGCAACTGCTTCCGCGATTAGTGCAGCGCAAACCACCAGGAGCTCCTGAAAATGGGAATGCCGCAGCGAACGCGAGGGTAGGGAATCGCATGGCGCAGTACGACCCTCTTGCCCTCCATTCCTTATAAGAGCATCAAATGCTTCAGCGTATTCGCTAGCGCAGACTCAGACTTGCTTTAGACACTCATTCACCATCCACTCCCTTCATGGTTCTCGACTCGAGGTCTCAAGTTCGACTTGCAACACCACGTTTCACGCGGCTCCATCCAGCCATGGCTATGCCGTCACTCTCTCGCTCGCCGTCGCTCGACGTTAAGCGCCTCGCCGTTGTCATTGCTGGTGAGCCCACCGCGTCGCCTCGTTGCCCTGCCGTATCGCCCTGACATGATGTCGCACGACGCCCTGTCCCCTCGTCGCCTGCCATGTCGCCTCGTTGTTGAGCATCATCTCGGAAAACTATCAAGTCCGAATAGCTACAAAAGAAGTGACATAGTATACGTCGCGGAATCCAAGAAGCTTTCCCGTCATGGTCAAGCAACTTGGGCAATGGCACGTGCAAAGTATTGAATATGTGACATTCATCTGCACATAAGGCACCCCTCTGAGTCACGTGTATGTGACATCGCCCGTGTTGCATGTCGCCTCGTCCCATGTCGCCCTCGGTCGCCCTGTCGTGTCGCTCCGTCTCCGTCTGCGTCTCCGCTTCCGTCAGAGGCCCTGAAATGTCGCCTCGCGCACGAGTCGTTCCGGGAGTGTCTCGCGCCGGGAGTCCATCATCGATAGCCCCTCGCGCGGGCCTTTCCCCACATCGCCTCCGCGTCGCATCGTTTGCCCTGCCGTATCGCCCTGACATGTCACACGACGCCCTCCATGTCCCCTCGTTGTTCTACTATCTTGTCCCCTCGTCGTTTCTGCCATGTCGGCTCGTCGTTCAGCCATGTCGTCTCGTCGCATGTCCTCGTCGACTGTCTTGTCGCCTCGTCGCGTTCGTGTCGCTCTATCTCCTTGCTTTGTCGCCTCGTCGCGTTCGTGTCGCTCCGTCTCCTTGCGTTGTCGCCTCGTCGCCTTTCATGTCGCTCCGTCTCCTTGTTTGTCGCCTCGCTTAAGGCTTTCCGCGGAGGTCGCGCGCCGGCGGGATTGATAGCTCTACACGTCGCCTCCGCACTTCCCCCGCCTCCCACCCCGAACAAATTCTCGCCTCTTCCAAGCCGCAACTTTCCTGACCTACCTGTTCCCCCCACTTCGCGACACAAATCCCCCATGCTTCGCTGCATTGTTTTCCCATGCTTCGCTGCACTGTTTCCCCATGCTTCGCTACACTGTTCCTTTACACCCCCTCTCCTTGGCAGCACTGCTCTCGCTCTCCCTCTGCTGCGCAGCGGGCGGCGCCGTGCGGCGAGAGCTGCTGGATGCGAGCGACGGCCTCCTGACCCAAACGGTCAGCACCACCACGGGCAGCAGCGGCAGCACGGACCCTAACGAAAATCTCGTTATTGGAGATGTAAGCACCGTCTCCGAGAGCAGCAGCAGCAGCAGCGGCAGCAGCAGCAGCGCTGGCAGCACCTCGAGCTCCATCAGTGGGGGGAGCACCGGGAGCGCTGGCGGCACTGGGGGCAGCACCTCTGGGAGCAGCACTGGGAGTACTACCGGCGGATTACTGGAGAACTGCATATTTTGTCTAGTCATTGATAAACCCATGCGATGTGAGTCATGCACATCCACATCCACATGCACATGCACATGCACATGCACATACACATCCACACGCACATCCACATCCACACGCACATCCACATACACACGCACATCCACATGCATCAATCCCGACCACCTCGTGTCTCCTTCTGCAGAACATTCGCTGTCTGCTTCCAATGTTCCTTCTGCCTTTTAAAATCGCTCAACTGTGTAGTCTTCTGCCCGGCGTGTATGTCCTCGTCTGCCCGCTGCAGTCCGAGCTGCCTCAGTGCTCACATCAAATACCAACATGACCGCCAAGTTCAACGTTGATGTTAACATGTGAGTGCAAGTCAGCATATCCCCTCCTTATCACAGCATGGTCAAAGCCTCTGCGCAGATGTTTCTCATCCAATAAACAACTCTCGCCTCCAATGAGTAGTTCTCTCTCTCTCTCTCTCTCTCTCTCTCTCTCTCTCTCTCTCTCTCTCTCTCTCTCTCTCTCTCTCTCTCTCTCACACACACACACACACACACACACCCACTGCATCACGCTCCGCCCATTCACAGCACATCGGCACAGCAAAGGGCGTTCTACGGCTTCACCGTGATGGGCGTGCCGATCAGCCCAGCGCCTGTCTTCTCCAAGTCCTCCTACCGCACCAACGCAGGGGAGGTCCTGGCAGAGTTTGGGTGCACGCCCAAGCCCACCAGCACGCTGGGCACCTACCGTTGCACGTCCACTACTGTCGCCAACCTCTCGGTGCCGTTCAGGCCGGTGAGCAGGGTGTTTGCACTGGTGAATGCGGGGTTCTTCTTCAGCCCCGACGCCTTCTACTCCACCATCAAAGTGAACGGCGTGAGGCTGCGTGGTAACATCACCGCCTCTTTTGTTTATCCTGATGAATTGTGATAGGTGTATGGTTATAAAATTTAATACATGTTCTGTTATATTAGAAAAAATCTATTTACATTTCCATTGTGAGATCTCTCGTTAAACCTGTCAGAGAAACCTGACGGTACGATGCCGTGTGGTGCAATGCAATGCACTTGAATAGGACCAAATTAGTTCACCTCATGCTACGAACACTTTCTACAAATGGAGCCTTGTACATGAATTCAAGCTTCGTGCGAAAGGTTGCCAGACTTTTACTCGGGCTGATGGAGCCAGCGTTGCCAGGGCCGCCAGAGTGGGCTCACAGATGGATGGTAGTGTGTCAGTAACGAGATTGATGCATTGACAATGTTGGTTGGGGTACATAAACCTAACCCTAACAACTGTACCCCATATGACAAGCCTCACTAATTGCACCACATCTGACACACCCCCATAGCCTAAGTGAGGGGTGTCTAGCAAAACCAACACAGTACGGTCACAAGACTAGTCACAAGAAACCAAGCTCAGGGTGGATCACAACGTTACTGTTGGAAACAAATAATTAAACGCTTCTGATGTGTCAAAACACCGAACTACAAACAAGGCGAATCATAGCGAAGCAACGGCGAGTCAACCGAGGAGGTTGACAGAAAGTAACAGCTCGAGGTTACGAGAAGGTCAAAGATCAGCGACCTTTGACTCAACGAAAGGCAGCGCGACAGCAAGGACAAACAACTGACTCGGTATTGAGCAGTTGCCCGAGTCGTCGCTGTATCGAACCGCAACAGCAATAGTATAGCAGTTAGTTGCATCTTTTCATATTCCTTGTAATCTTATAAAAGATTGTATTATCTTGCTATAATTCAATCCATCTTGCCCTCACACACCAGCGCAAGTGGTTCAACAAGTTCACTAAAGCTTCCGCAATTACAATATTCCTACTCAGGGCCTAAGCCTTGAAAAGATCCTAAGGGCTTTTCTCAGCCCAACATGGTATGAGAGCTAACAAGGCAAGGTTCAACTTCGTTCAAACTCCTACAACAACACACGGCATGGCAACACAGAAGGAGAGAAGCTCCTCTAACGGATCTCCCGGCAATACACCCACTCCACCTCCAGCCTCTGGCCTACAGACAGAGGGAGGTACAACGACAAGACCAACTGCTGAGTCTACCGCAACTCCTGCGAACCAAACAACTGGCTTCGACCCAAGCATGATGGAGAAATTCTTCTCCTTCATGTCGTTCTACGAACAGCACTAGCAAGCAGCACCTGCGCAATCAAACAACAGCGACAACAACAACGGAGTCACACCCATGAGTCTTGATGGCTCATCCTATGCACACGGAAATCAACAGCAGCCTACCTTTGCGCTTTACGAACCCCAGCGCGGCTCCTTCGACGGGAGCCGTCGAACCCCATCTGAAGACGATTTGGCATGAAACTGATGGAGCCGAGGGACCCTGCCATATCCTGCCATGGGAATCGCCTTGGACAAGAACCAAAACTAGCGGATGCACTTCAGATGCAGTCACAGTTCGCACATGTGCTAAAGCTGCAGACAACAACGCCATTCGACGGAAAAGACTGTCAGAAATAACTGAGCAGGAATGAATGAACTAGAACAGAGTTTGGTACAAGTAGGAAACCCTAACTTTGTGTACCCCCTAAGGAGTAACCCACTACAGCCTAGACAATATAAACATGCAATGTTTGACACACCCCCATAGGCGCAGTGGGAGACAACCACAGGGTCACAAGACCAGTCAAAGCAAAGCAAAGCAAGCTCAGGGTGGATCTCAAGGATTCCACACAAATTCCGAGCACAAGCAAGCGGTCACAAGACCAGTTCACATGCAGGTTTATAACAAAGCAAGAGATACAGTGATCACAACCTAGCAAAAGTAAACAAGTAGGCATATATATATAGTGATCACAGTACAGGCAAGGTCAAGAGGTAAGTAAGTGAGGCCCAGTGGGTACAAGGCCTAACAGAGTGCAAAAGCGCTGATGGTCACAAGGCTGAAGCGCCTTGGTGAACACATCAGCAGTGTTGGCCTCCGTGGCCACGTAACGCAGACAAAGCTGACCACGCTGCTGCAGCTCTCGAGCAAGGAAGTACCGCAGAGCGATGTGCTTCGTTCTGTGCTCCAGTCTGTGCTCCTCACACAAGGCAATGGCAGCCTTGTTGTCGACGTACAGCACTGGAGGAGAACGAGGCCGCTCTCCGAGGTCGGTCAGCAGGTAGGTCAGCCAGCGTAGCTCCTGAGCAGCCATGGCTGTGGCGTAGATCTCAGCCTCACAACTGGAGCTGAGAACAGAAGAAGAGCGAGTAGAACGCCAAGAAACTGAGCCAGAGCCAAGGCTGAAGGTGTAACCCTGGGACGACCGCTGAGTAGCCTGGTCGTCTGCCCAAGAAGCGTCTGAGTGCCCTGTGAGAACAACCCGGTCTCGCCCTCCAAGCACAAGCCCCATGCCCGACGTACTGCACAAGTAGCGCAACACCCTCTTAGCAGCATCCATGTGCTCCTTCCGGTGACGGCCAGGAGCGACATAGCGTGCTAGGATGCTAAGAGGGTATGCAAGGTCAGGTCGAGTGCAGGTCATCAGGTACATGAGGCAACCCACAAGCTCTGGATACGGGCCACTCGGCTCTACGGACTCATCCGAAGGCAGAGCTGAGAGCGAGTGACCGGTAGGCAGAGGAGTGGACTGAGGCGAGGAGTACGTGAAGCGGAAGCGCTGGAGAACCTGCTGCACCATGTGTGACTGAGTCAGGGTGATGGTGTGCCGTGCTCTGTCCCGGGTGATCCGCAAGCCAAGATAGCTCGTCAGCTCACCCAGGTCTGTGCACGTGTGTCTCCTCTGCAGCTCCGACTTCACGTGAGCGAGTGCCGCGGTGTCAGCAGTGGCAAAGACCAAGTCGTCGACGTACACGAGGATGTAGAACGGCGGCAGCGAGGTGTCGGTGCGTAGAAACAGCGACGGGTCAGCAGTAGAGGGAGCGAACCCAAGAGCCGCAAGTGTCGTCCTCAGTGTGTCGTGCCACTCACGTGGCGCCTGGCGGAGACCGTAGACCGGCCGCTGAAGCCTCCACTGGGTGCCAGGAGGAACTGACCCAGTGAAGCCAGGGGGGCGGCGCAGCCAGATCTCCTCGTGCAGGCTGCCCTGCAAGAAAGCAGTGCTGAAGTCAAGAGAGTGAAGCTCGTAGTCGCGGTGAGCGGCTATGTGCAGCAGCACCCGAAGAGTAGTCATCTTCGGGGTGGGGGAGAAGGTCTGAAAGAAGTCTACTCCCTCTCGCTGACTGAAGCCTCGAGCCACGTAGCGCGCCTTGAAGACAGGTGGAGAACCCGGCGGCCGCTTCACCCTGAAAATCCACATGCCACTGACGATGTTCGCCCCAGGAGGGGGAACCTCGTCTACGTAGGTGCCTGTGGACTTCCAGGAGGCCATCTCTGCGTCCATGGCTGTCTGCCACTGAGAGGAGTAGGGACCCGCCATCGCCTCAGCGTAAGAGCGTGGGGTCGGGATGTCTGGTGCATCCGGGTCTCCCTCAGGGGCAACTAGTAAGGACACGAGACGGGGCAAAGCAGCAGCAAGGCAGTGGAACTCCTCCTGTCTGTCCTCAAGGACGTCCGTGCCGAGGGCACACTCACCCCCGACGGACGGAGGACAGGCAGACGCAGACTCAGACCTAGCGACAAGGCTGGCAGCGTAGTCTAGGCGACAGCGAGCAGCAAAGTCAACCAACTCAGTGACCAGAGCAGACGCAGCAGAGGACTCAAAGGTCGGGTCAGTGACAACTGTAGCGAGGAGACGCGTAACAGTGGGACTGGCAGCACGACGGGAGTCAGACTCCGGGTCAGGAAGAGTAGGAAGAGAGGACGCAGGAGGAGACGGCAGCGGGACACGCTGCGGAGCAGTGGAGGGACGCAGAGTCATGTAGTGAGTGCCAGGGACAGGAGGAGGACGCTCACGTGGGACACGACGAACAGGCGACGCAGGACGAGCAGTACGAACAGGCGACGCAGGACGAGACTCAGGCTCACGACGCTCTGTAAGACCTCCTGTGGGACCAGCGTAAGGAGAGGGAGCAGGGAGAGGCGAGGCAGGCGGTAACTGTGACTGCAGCTGGACAGGCAGAGGACACTCGACGGAGGGAGGAGGACTAGGAGGAGGAGCCTGCCCAAGAACCTGCTGAAGGAGCGGTACGAAGTACGGTCGCGGCCGCGCAGCGTCTCCAGAAGCAGCAGGGACACCAGTGGCAGCCCCAACGCCTGAGTCCTCAGCACCAGCAGCAGCTCCAACGCCCGGGTCCTCAGCACCAGTAGGAGCTCCAACGCCCGAGTCCTCAGCACCAGCAGCAGCGCCACCGGTCGGGTCCTCAGCACCAGCAGCAGCTCCAACGCCCGGGTCCTCAGCACCAGCAGCAGGGCCACCGGTCAGGTCCTCAGCACCAGCAGCAGCGCCACCGGTCGGGTCCTCAGCACCAGCAGCAGCTCCAACGCCCGGGTCCTCAGCACCAGCAGCAGCTCCAGCCCCCGGGTCCTCAGCACCAGCAGCAGCTCCAGCGTCCGGGTCCTCAGCACCAGCAACAGCACCACCGCTCGGGTCCGCAGCACCAGGAGCACCACTACGAAGACTGCAGCGCCGCGTGTACCACTCGCGGATCACCTGAATGGGGGGGAGCTCCTGGGTAGGAGGGGAAGTACCGGGACGAGCTCCAGAAGCACCTCTCCGGAGGCGGCAGTACTCGAGGTACCTCTCCTGCAGCTGCTGGGAGGAGAGGGCTCCTCCAGGTGGAGCACGCTCAGGCTCAGCACCCCCAGACTCAGCACCCCCAGACTCAGCACCCCCAGTCTCAGCACGTCCAGGCTCAGCACCCCCAGGCTCAGTACCTCCAGGCTCCGCACCTCCAGGCTCCGCACCTCCAGGCTCCGCACCTCCAGGCTCAGCACCCCCAGGCTCCGCACCTCCAGGCTCAGCACCCCCAGGCTCCGCACCCTCAGACGCAGCACTCCCAGGCTCAGCACCCCCAGACGCAGGACGCGAGTCAACAGCTACCTCGACAGGCTCACCCGGGTCTACCTGGGACACACCTGAGGGAGCGGCACCCTGAGGGGGGAGGGGGTCTGGTACCTCAGCACCTGGAGCGAGGAAGAGAGGCGGGGGGGGGAGCGGGGCAGTGCGGTAGGGGAAGAGGCGGTAGAAGGGGACGGACTCGTCAAAAGTGACGTCCTGAGAGGCCAGAACCCGGCGCGAGGTGACGTGGTAAAACTGCCATCCAGGCGCGTCGGGAACAAAGCCAAGAAAGACACAGGGAACAGCGCGACGCGAGAGCTTGTCCGCGGACGTGTCGCGGACAAAAGCTCGAGATCCCCAGACCCGGAAACGCGACGCATCGCCAACCTCTCCCGTCCACCGTAGAGTCGGGGAAGTCTCCGGCAAGGAGACACGGGGCCAGAGGTTGAGCTGATGTGCTGCGTACCGGACCGCAAACGGCCACAGAAAGTGGGGAGCAGCCGCATGGGTCAGGGAGGTACGAGCGACCTCCATGACCAAGCCAATGCGGCGCTCAGCGACCCCATTCTGCTGTGGAGAGGCCGGAAGCGTGAACGACTGCTCAATGCCGTGCTCAGCACAGTAGGCTGCCAAGAGGTCGGAGGCGAACTCACCACCCCTGTCAGAGTGCAAGCGCAGGACAGGAAAGTCCGAGTGAAAGCGCTTGCCTAGCTGGAGACGGGCTCGGCTGATCCAGGGGATCAAAACACCAGGGACGTCACCCTTGGCGCGCAAGGGGAAGACCGTGGTGTAGCGCGAGTAGTCGTCAACAACTATCAGGAAGTACCTCTCCTGACCCTGACCACGGACGCGGGCTGGGCCCCACACGTCCATGTGGAGCGTCTGCAGGGGAGCGGTCGTCGGGGGAAAGGAGGAGGAGTGAGGAGCGGCGCGCTGCCGCCCCTCGACACAGGGAATGCAGTCAGGAGCAGGGGAGTCAGGAAGGGGAGGGAGCACCCTGGGAAGACCAGCAACAAGGTCCCGTTTGTGCATGGCCCGCAGGCGCTGCACAGACGGGTGACCAAGGCAGTGGTGCCAGAGGACGGTGTCGTTCGCCAGAGAGCGACACGAGCAGGGGGCGGACAGCTGACCTGACGCTGACGCAGACGCAGCTACCTGAGGGGACTCAGTGGTCAGTGTGTACAGGTCAGACCCCGGCTCTCGAGTGAAAGTAGCTAGGTGGCGGCCCGTCCGAGCACACGTGCAGTGAGTCACACGCTCGTAGGCAGGGGTGAACTGGTGAACACCCCCGTCCTGGAGCGCACTACCTGCCACCAAGTTCGTGGAGAACGAGGGGAGGTAGAGACCTGAGAGCGTGCCGGACGGAACCGCTGGACACGGAAGGGTGGTGGAGGAGGTCGCAAGGACCGGACCCCCAGAGGGGTCAGCAAGAGAGACAGCAACCGGCCGAGCTAGAGGCTCAAGGACAGTGCGGTCACGAAAGAAAGAGCGAGAAGCACCTGAGTCCAGTGTGAAGGTGTGCAGTGCTGCAGTCGACTCAGTACCAGGGGGCACAGACGCACAAGCACCTAGAGCAGCAGCTGCAGTAGTACCTGTGGAAGCAGACACACTAGCACCTAGAGCAGCAGCGGGGCTGGCCTGAATGCCCGGGTCGGGCGGAACACGCAAGTACTGAGCACCCTCTCCACTAATAGACATCGCATACATGGCAGTGAGAATAGCATCAAAGTCTAGTGCCCAAATATCAACACCCTTCCTGAGCAGCTCAGCCCAGCGCGGCAGCTCACCCCCACCAGGAAACTGGGTGCGCCACGCATCGTTGAGGCGGGCGAAGCAGCGCTCCGTCTGGTGCGGCCCCCCACACGTCTGGCCAGTGCGGTCACCTGTACGAATAACGTACTGACAGGTGACGCTGCGCCGCGCATACCACTCACGGGCGGCCTGAAGGGTCGGGGCAGGCTGCTGACTCTGACCGCCCCCCGGGCCTCCACGACCACCACCCCCTCCGCCTCCGCCCCGGCCACCTCCACCCCTGCCGCTGCCACGACCACCTCCGCCTCCGCTGCCACCTCCGCCCCTGTCACCACTCCCAACGCCGCTGTCACCTCCACCACTGCCGCCACTAGTCTCTCCAGTCGCACCTCCACCGCCACCACCTCCACCCCCGCCTCCTCCGCCACCACCCCCACTCCTGCCACTCCTGCCCCTGCGTCGTCCGCCTGAAGCAGACGCAGCCCCAACCTTCTCAGCACCAAGGAGGTCGACAGCAGCAGCAGAGGCGACAGAGGGGAGGAGGGGGGAAGGGGAGCACCCCTCGAAGAAGGGGCCGCGGGGGTCGCCACGAGAGGTGCCTACAGCGACGATACTAGCCTCGGCTGCAAGCAGTTCCTTCTCGAGGAGGTCTACGGTGAGCTCAGTGGGGGAGCGAGAGAGGAACTGGTCCCTGACAGGGCGCAGAGAGTCAGGGAGGCGGGTGACAACGTGGTAGAGAGTGATCCAGAGCGGGGGGGGGTTGCTAGCGAGGAACTCGTCAGGCATGGCAGCGCGAAAGCGAGCCTCACTAGTCTTAAGGTGGGTGATGAGGTCTGCGACAGTGTGAAAGGAGGCTAGGTCGGGGAACAGGTAGGGGAGAGTGAGGCGGCCTAGCGTGGCAGAAGCAGGTGAGGAGTAGCGGGCCACTACAGCTGTGTAGAGGTCCTTAGCAGTCTTGCACTGGCCGAAGTGCTCGCGCTCATCTAGCGGCAGGGAGTTGCGAATAGCAAAGCGAGCGTGCGCGTCACGGGTCTGCCACTGTGAGCGCTCAGCTGGGGGGGCAGTAGCGAGTGGGGCGGTCGCATGGCCGAGAGCGTGGTCGTACAGTGTAATATCTTCCTTGGCAGTGAGCTGTAGGAAAAGGTGCAGGTCATCTAGCCAGGTTTCGAATTTGACCGGACGGCCCTCGGCGTCGAAAGCTAGAACAGGAGGACTAGCCATAGCGACAGCGGCAGTAGTAGAAGCAGTAAAGTCACTGAAAAGGCGTGCGCAGGGTCAGCGGGGCCGGTGGGGCCTACGGACTGTAGTGGCGCACAAGCAGCAGTAGCAGGAAGTGTAGTAGTAGGATCTGCAGTGGTGCACAGGCGCAGCAGGCGGCAGCGAGAGCCGGCGCAGCAGGGGCGGGCTCAGCAGCGGTGATACGCGGGCGGCGGCGGGCTCAGCAGCAGCGGTGCGCGGGCGGCTGCGGGCTCAGCAGTGGCGGGCCGGGAGCAGGCAGCGTGCGGGCCGGCGGCGGTCAGCGCAAGAGCCGCGCAGGCTCAGCGCGGGCTGCGCGGGCTGCTCGCGGGCTGCGTAAGCGGGTCGCGGGCGGCTCGCGGGGGTTCGCGGGCAGGTCGCGGGCTGCTCGCGGGCAGTTCGCGGGCTGTGCGCGGGCTGCGCGGGCTGGTCGCGGGCTGCGCAGGCGGTTCGCGGGCTGTGCGTGGGCGGTTCGCGGGCTGTGAGCGCGGCGCGCTGTGCGGTTCGCGGGCGGCGTGACGGGGCCGATCGGGGCGCTAAGGGGCGACGCGACGGGGGCCGTGAGAGGCCGCTAGGAAAAAAAAAAATTCGAAGGGGCCGCAGGGCCGCTAGATCGTGCTAGATCGACGGGGCCATCGGGGCCGGAAACAAGCGAAGGTAAGCAGGTAGGTAAGTCGGTGGGCCCTAAGAACAGTCCTAGCGAAGGACCTGCTCTGATACCATGTCAGAAATAACTGAGCAGGAATGAATGAACTAGAACAGAGTTTGGTACAAGTAGGAAACCCTAACTTTGTGTACCCCCTAAGGAGTAACCCACTACAGCCTAGACAATATAAACATGCAATGTTTGACAAAGACTTCTATACCTGGTCTTTTGAATTCGAGTTAATGATGGAAGGCGCGCAAATCCTCGGCTTCTTCGACGGGTCCTTGCCATATCAAGTTCACGGGACACAGTACAAAAAGCAACAGTACACATATCAGTTGCTGATGGCTTACACAATTCTCTTACGGAACATAACGGCGAACGAGCAGCAGAACATCCGGTCTTATCGAGGATACAGCGACTCCGCCGAGCTCGCGTACAACCACTTGAAGAGCCTGTATCAAGCAAACGACATCGTCAATCAGAGTCGTCTCATGGCACAACTAACAACAGTTTAAATGCAATCCGGCAAAAAGGCAATGGCGTATATCAGCAGATGTCGCGGTCTACGCGACAGGCTTCATCGATGCGGCGGCGCGCTATCCAAAGAAGCTTTCGTAACCGTCGTCATTGCAGGCCTTGGACCCCAGTGGCGCTCCGCGCGAGCTATTCTTTGACGTCACGGACAAATTTCCGAAGCAGCACTCTGCGCAAAACTTCATGCTGAACAGCAAGACATGGACCTGCACGAGGAAAGACACAAGAAAAGGTCGTCAACACCAGAGTTTGCATTCCACACTCAACGGCGCTACAACAACAACAACAACCGACAAAATAAGCATCAAGTACAACGACATGTACCACCGTTCTGCCATCTCTGCAAGACGCCAGGACATCCTCGCACTCACTGCCCAAATCAGCAGCAGTCAACGCCGCCGCAACGTCAACTTCGACCTTCGAGCAGTCAGGTGGCTTCTACACTGGCGCATCCCACCAATCAAGTGCAGTCTTCAACGACATCGACGACACAACCTGCACAAGGCACAAGAAACATCGTGAGTTGCATGACAAGAATAACAGACTCATGCATCACCAAGTCGCCACCGCACTACTCACCAGAAGAATTGCTCGATGAAAGCACTCCTCGCCGCGAGTCATTGGAACCGAATCCAACGTATGCAGCCATCGCCCAAAGCGAGCCCTCCGGAAAGAATATCTGGTTCTTAGACATCTGCTGTGGACAGCACATGTGCTCTTCGGGCCGTTTCGTTCAGCGAGAACACCAGCTTCAACGCGAAGTCGTAATCACTGTCGCCAACAACCAGAACCTGCGCACACGACGACAAGGGATAGTTCAACTTCAGTCAAGAGAAACCAACGGTATCCTGCAAATGTCGAACGTTTTAATCGCAGAAGGACTCGGCTACAACTTACTCAGCGTCAGTCAACTCATGGCGAAAGGAATCGATCTTGAAGCAGACAGCACCACTCAGGAGCTTAAGCTGTACCACGGGAAGGGCGGTCTCTACATCGGAAAAGCAGTCCTGAAGAATAATGTCTTTGTTCTTGATTTCGTTCCAGACCAAGGCACCGCCGACAGCGACGCCATCGTTAACTTCACCTCTTGGACACACCCTCCAGATCTTGACCCCGACTTCAGTCCTGGAGGATTCTAGTGCTCACATACTATACCTGAGGCAGAGCAAACAAGAGCGTTAGCGACAATCCGATAAACAGTAGCAGAGACAACATCGGCAGCAGCAGAGACAACATCGGCAGCAGCAGAGACAACATCGACAGCAGCAGAAACAACAACGACAGTATCAGAAACAACACCGGCTACGACACCAATCGCTGGTCCTTCAACAGCACCAGTCTCCATCGACGACACGCCACCGACCCCCGCAAAGCAGCTAGCTCCGACCACACGAGAAGTCTGTCAGAGGTCCACTGGTGATCCCCGATTGATCCTAGGGAAGGGTTACAGGCATGGCGGCCTGGGGGGTTATGGGCGCACTCACCCGCTACACAAACAAGCCCTTTTATCCCAGTGGTTAGTGGCTGGGATTCTGACATGTTATCAGAGCGAAGGTCTCGGGTTCGAATCCCGGTGTGTGCACCTCGGGCATCCCAGTGCGGGGGGGTGTCAGAGGTCCACTGGTGATCCCCGATTGATCCTAGGGAAGGGTTACAGGCATGGCGGCCTGGGGGGTTATGGGCGCACTCACCCGCTACACAAATAAGCCCTTTTATCCCAGTGGTTAGTGGCTGGGATTCTGACAAAGTCCACAGAAGCGCCAACTTCACCGCAGGCTTCTACTCTAACTCCGACCTGTACAGGCGTTCACCAGGACACCGCGCCAGCGAGCCAATCTGGCATGCAAGGATGGGACACCCGAGCAACACAACGTTAAACAACACGATCAGGGCAGGAGTGCTTGATAAGGACTCACTGCTCCTACACGACGGCAAAGAATTACAGCGAGTACGTGGAACATGCTTCACTTGCCCCGAGGCCGACTTACCTCATCAGCCATTCGTCTCTCACCACAACCCGAGCGCACCAGCATACGCACCGCTGGAGAAAGTCTACAGTAACATACTGTACGCCCGCGGAAGCGGACAGGGAGCGTACAATTACGTCATCACCTTCATCGACGCCGCCACCAGATACGTCTGGCACCTCAACCTTCCGAGTCGCGACATGGCCTTCGAAGCCTTCGTGGCCTGGCTGCCAGTAACAGAACGGGAATCAGGAGCAAAGCTGAAAAGCTTCCAGTCAGACGGGGGAGGGGAATATAGTGACAGCGGTTCAAGCAGTATTTGGCAGAGAGAGGCATCAAACGACTCATCTCGCTTCCCTACGCCCATCAACAGCAAGGCGTGGCAGAAAGGATGAGCAGAACGCTCCAGACCACCATGCGCAAACTACTACGTGGCATGCGGCTACTTGACAGCCAATGGCCTGAAGCGATGGACCACGCTGTAATGCTGCACAACTTGCTCTCGTCATCATCGCTCCCGAACAACGCATCACCGCATTTGCCGTGGACAGGAAAACTGGGCAGCACAAAAATGTTACGAGTTTTTGGGTGCAT
Source organism: Closterium sp. Yama58-4 (assembly GCA_947470075.1). NCBI lineage: Eukaryota > Viridiplantae > Streptophyta > Zygnematophyceae > Desmidiales > Closteriaceae > Closterium > Closterium sp. Yama58-4. The sequence goes on along the minus strand of CANIUD010000329.1, from coordinate 209,164 downwards.
GGTACAGTACCGGCCTCACACTGCATGAGCCGGCCGATTTTCACAACGCGCACAGTGGGGACTACACCTGGGCATCGAAAAACACTACAACACCTTGAAAATCTTTGACGTCCACACAAAGGAAACAGTGGCAGCACGTGATGTGATTTTCGACGAGCGACTCACCCTCCGAATGTACCTGGACAACCTGGCAGCAGAACGAGACCCCACAGGAGGATTTCGTGGCGATCGAGCCTTCGCTTCAGCAGCAGACGAAGCTGACTGGGACGAGCAGAATGTGGATGGAGCATCGGAACAAGCCGGACTACTGCCTTACTGTTAGGTTGATATCCCGATGGACGAAGACAACCCCCGCGAAAGCATCAACGCCGAAGTCTACTACGACTTTGCCGACAACGGTTACGTAACACCCCAACTAGTCAACACTGACGTTTCAGACGCATAGGGCCCAATTTCTTGCCCGATCCAGAAGCGGGACCCGAAGCAGTCTATCCCGAGGACGCAACTCTCCCTCGCTACACACAGAGTGGGCTGCAGATACTGGGACTCGTCACCGCCATCCACGGAGCAGCGCCGCCACAATTCAGTAGGCTCTGGGGGGGGGAGCACAGGGAAAAATGGCGCGAAGCCATGGATAGAGAGTTAAAAGCGCTGGAAGAACGCAACACCTGGAAAGTCATACCTATCGCAGTGGCACGCAACAAAACCATTCTCACGAAAAAATAGGTCTTCCGCGTGAAGACGAAAGCTGACGGAACGATCGACAAGTTTAAAGCACGCTGGGTCGTACACGGCTTCGACCAAGAGCATGGACGAGACTTCACCGAAACTTTTGCACCGGTTAGCCGACATACCTCTCTCCGAATTCTCCTCGCGATAGCTGCCATGAAGCGGAAGAAGCTTCGCCAAATCGACGTCGCCAACGCCTTTCTCTACGCCCCAGTCGATGCCGAGATCTTCGTCGAGCAACCGCACGGGTCCAACACAGACCCCAACCAAGTCTTTCAACTGCTAAAATCTTTGTAGTACCTAGGCTGTGGCAGCAGTACCTACACGCTCTACTAATCTGCATGGGATTTCGCCAACTGCCGCATGACCAAGGGATGTACCGACTCACGAAAGGCGCCGACTACATCATGCTCATCGTCTACGTAGATGACCTACTCTACATAGGCTCCACTGACGACAGTGTCACAACCTGGTTCGAAGGGGAGCTGCAGCGGGACCTCACACTCACCGTCTCCTCAACAGTCACACGTATCAGGGACTCAACATACAAGACGGGGAAAACGCGATCTACCTCAGCGCCGCAAAATACGCCGACACCATCGCCACGCGCTTCGGACTAACCCCGGCTGCCATCACCACACCATACCGCTACACCGACAGAAATCGCAAGGAAACCTCCGCTCTGCTCAAACCCGCCGGCATTTGCGACTATCAGCGAAAGCTGGGATGTCTACTCTTCGCAGCCGTTACCTGTCGACTGGACCTATCGTACTCAGCGAGCCAACTCGCCACCTACCTCAAGAAGCCCGAAGCAGAACACATGGCCCAACTTGATCACGCACTACACAACCTCGTCAGCACACCAACGATCGGTTTAACCTATCACAAGAGCGGAACCACGATTCCAAAATTAATCGGCTACGTCGACGCTGATCACGCTGGTGATTCCGACAACAAGCGATCGCGCACCGGCTACATCTACCGCTTAGAGCCTATCGGTCCTATTTCGTGGCAGTCGAGCAAACAAGAGCTGATTGCTCTTTCATCAGCTGAAGCAGAATATATTGCACTCTGCTCAGCCACCAAGGAAGGACTGTATCTTCGCGAACTGTTGGAAGAAGCAAAGCTGGCTCAGTTACCCAGCTTCACCCTGTTCTGCGACAATCAGTCGGCAATTCGCATAGCAAACAAAGCGGGTTCGCGAACCGGACGAAGCACATCGCCTTGCGATATTTCTTCGTGAAGGACGAAATCGAGAAGGGGAGACTCGAGCTGTCATACTGTCCCACGTCCGAGATGGCAGCAGAGTATTTGAAACTCGGAAAGCAGAAGTTCGAGTACTGCATGTTGCTGACTGGACAAGGCCACGTCACCAGCAACGACACTCCAGAAGCGAAGGGGAGTGTTGGAAACAACTAATTTAACGCTTCTGATGTGTCAAAACACCGAACTACAAACAAGGCGAATCATAGCGAAGCAACGGCGAGTCAACCGAGGAGGTTGACAAAACGTAACAGCTGGAGGTTACGCGAAGGTCAAAGGTCAGCGACCTTTGACTCGACGAAAGGCAGCGCGATAGCAAGGACAAACAACTGACTCAGTATTGAGCAATTGCCTGAGTCGTCGCTGTATCGAACAGCAACAGCAACCATAAAAAAGTTAGTTGCATCTTTTCATATTCCTTGTAGCCTTATAAAAGATTGTATTATCTTGCTATAATTCAATCCATCTTGCCCTCACACACCAGCGCAAGTGGTTCAACAAGTTCACTAAAGCTTCCGCAATTGCAATATTCCTACTCAGGGCCTAAGCCTTGAAAATATCCTTAGGGCTTTTCTCAACCCAACAGTCGCCACACAGTCTCAGCACAAGCAAAAGAGGCCACAAGGCCAGTCCAAGAGTTCACAGAGGTATTTCTAGAGCGTACAAGCAAAGCAAGCAGAGAACTCAAGTCTACGCAAGACAAGAACCAGTGTCAACAAGACCTAACTGCACACAACACCTCTGGTGGTCACAAGGCAGAAGCGCCTTGGTGAAGATGTCTGCAGTGTTGGCCTCGGACTCCACAAACTCAAAGCGAGCCTGTCCACGCCTCTGCAACTCTCTCAGAAGGAAGTACCTGACATTAATGTGCTTCACTATACTCTCCAGTCGCGGCTCTTGACAGAGGAGAATCGACGCCTTGTTGTCAGTGAACAAGGTCGGTGCGGAGCTCGGCCGCTCGCCAAAGTCGGCGAGGATGAAGGTCAACCAACGCAGCTCCTATGCCGCCATGGCACCAGCGTAGATCTCAGCCTCAGCGGTAGAGGTCGAGACCGAGGAGGAACGCGTGGACCTCCACGAAACAGCTCCAGAACCCAGACTGAAGCAGTACCCCTGAGTAGACCTGTGAGTCTCAGCGTCGTCAGCGTAAGAAGAGTCACAGTGACCAGTAAGTACGACAGACTGCTGCCCTCCAAGAACCGAACTAGGTACTTCACTACCCTCACAGCTGTTGTCCAGTGAACAGGACGGTGTCTCCCTGACGCAACAAAGCGAGCAAGGATGCTGAGAGGGAAGGCGAGGTCCGGGCGAGTACAAGTCATCAGGTACACGAGGCAGCCCACAAGCTCTGCGTAAGGACCACTAGGCTCAAACGGCTCGTCAGGAAAGGGTCCAGTGAGTCTGTGGTCAACAGCGAGAGGTGTGCACTATAATGTGGAGTGCTGAAGCTCGAACCGCTGAAGGACCTGCTGCACCATGTGTGACTGTGAGAGTGTAATGGTGCGAGCAGCTCTGTCCCTGGTGATCTGCAGGCCAAGGTAGTGGCGCAACTCACCAAGGTCAGTGCACGTGTGTCTCTTCTGCAGTTCGGACTTCACGTCTGCCAAAGCAACCCTGTCAGCAGTGGCGAAAACCAGGTCGTACACGTAAACCAGCACAAAGAACGTTGTAGAGCCACGACGGACGAACAGCGACGGGTCGGCAGAAGACGGCTGGAAACCGAGGTCAGACAGGGTAGAACGAAGGGTGTTGTGCCACTCACGAGGAGCCTGACGAAGACCGTAGACCGGTCGCCTCAGCCTCCACTGGGTCCCAGGAGGGAGAGTACCAGGCCTCCTCGTGTAGGCTACCCTGAAGGAAGGCAGTGGAGAAGTCGTGTAACTCGTAGTCTCTCTGTGTTGCTACGTGCAGTAACACCCGAAGAGTAGTCATCTTTGGGGTAGGCGCGAAGGTCTGAAAGAAGTCGACTCCCTCGCGCTGACTGAAACCTCTAGCCACGTAGCGCGCCTTGAAGACCAGAGGAGATCCCGGTGGCCGCTTCACCCTGAAGATCCACATGCCATCGACTACGTTCTCCCTAGGGGGAGGAACCTCGTCGACGTAGGTGCCTGTGGATCTGTAGGAGGCCATCTCTGCATCCATGGCAGCTCTCCACTGAGAGGCCCAAGGCCTTGACACTGCCTCAGCGTAAGTGCGAGGAGTCAGTATGTCAAGGGCGTCGGGGTCTCCCTCAGGGGCGAGCAGCATGGCAAGTAGATGAGGGGAAGCGGCGGCCAGGAACTCTAGCTCAAACAGCCTGTCCTCTAGGGCGTCGCACCCGAGGGCAGACTCACCCCTGACGGCCAGAGGACTGGTAGGAGGAGCAGCCACAAGACTGGTGGCATAGTCAAGGCGGCGAGTAGAGGCAAACTCAGTGACTGCGGCAGTAAGAGCGGAGACAGAGGACAGAGAGGCACGAGGGTCGGTAACAAGAGAGGCGAGAACACGAGAGAGAACAGGACGGTACGTGCGGTAGTAGTCTGTGACAGGAGTAGAGAGGGAAGCAGTGAGGGCCGACTCAGGATGAGAAGTAGAGACGGAGACGAACGAGGTGGACTAGAACGAAACAGGGCAGTACGAAGGTCAGTGACGGGAACAGGGGACGAGGGATGAGCACGAGGAGAGCGAGGAGTCCAACTGTGAGAAAGAGGAGGGAATGACGGAGGCTGAGAACGAGGGAAAACAGCTGGGGAAGGGTTAGGAGGAGGAAGCGGAGGACCAGAGACGGGAGGAGAGGGGGAGGAGGGAGGAGAGGGAGAGGGGAGACCGAGGGCCCGAAGACCAGAGACAGGAGGAGGAGGCGGCTGCTGCTGCTGCTGCTCCTGCTGCGGCCGTTGCACCTCCAGCTGCTGCTGCTACTCCTGCTGCTGCGGCTGCTCCTGATGCTGCCGCTGCTAGTCACGCTGCTGCTGCTCCTCCAACTGCTGCTGCCGCTCCAACTCTAGGCTCTCTCTCTCCAACTCCAGCTGCTCCTCACGTGCACGGCGAAGACGGGCCTGGTGCCGGGTCGGGTAGGGGTGCGGTCGTGGAGCAGTGGCTGGGGCAGTAGCAGCCCCAGGGCTACCCTCCAAGGCAACGGCCGCACCACCCCCAGAGCCAGCACCACCAGAAGTAACAGGGTCAGTCCCTGTCTCTCCAGGTGCAGCAGAGGGCTCACCCCCAGTCGTAGCTCCCCCAGGGACAACTCGACCAACACCAGCTCCCTGAAGACAAGAGTCTCCTGCAGCCAAGGGCTCAGCTCCAACTCCAGCACCCCCAGAACCAGGACCTCGCACAAGTGCGCTCTTAGCTCCAACTCCTCTAGAGCTAGCACCTCCAGGGTCCTCGCCACGAACACCAGCTCCCGCAGGGTCTGCAGTAGGTTGTGAGGAGGGCTGCGGAGAAGGAGGCTGCACCTGAGGGGCTACCGAGGGGGAAGGGGTAGCGTGAGACACACTTGACAGGGCGGGACCAGGGGGGGGGGAGGCTGTATTGGGGAGCAGGAGGGGGAGCGGAAGCGAGGAAGAGAGGGGGAGGAGGAACCGGGAGACCTCGACAGGGGTACCTGACGTAGTAGGGGACGGACTCGTTGAAATGGACCTTACGGGAGTCAAAGAACCGGTGAAGGGGAGGGTGGTAAAAGGTGAAGTCAGAGGAGTCCTCTGGGAAACCAAGGAAGACACAGGGAACGGCGCGAGGCGAGATCTTGTCCGCGGAGGTGTCGCGAACAAGTGCCAAGCAACCCCAGACACGAAAACGCGACGCAGCACCAGGGGACCCGGTCCAAAGACTAGTCGGTGAAACCACAGGCCGAGACACGTGGCGAGAGGTCACCTGGTGAGCGGCGTACCTAACCGCGTAGGGCCACAGGAAATGGGGGGCACGGGTGTGAGTTATGGAGGTACGAGCGATCTCCATAACAAGACCTATGCGGCGCTCAGCAACCCCATTCTGCTGTGGGGACTCTGGAAGCGTCCAGGACTGACGGATGCCCTGCTCGCGACAGAATCCAGCGAGTACACCTGAGCGAAACTCACCTGCGCGGTTGGAGTGAAGACATCTTACACGACGACCACGAGTGTCCGCAGTGGTAAGCAACCACCTAATCAGCGTAGAAGTCACCTCAGACTTCTTCGCCAGGGGGAACACCGTGGTGTAGCGGGAGTAGTCGTCAACGACCACCTGAAGGAAACGCTCGCGCTCAGGGCCAGGGCGAGAGGCGGGGCCCCAGACGTCCAAGTGGAGAGTCTCAAAGGGCTCGGTGGCCGGACGAAGGGAGGAGGAGTGAGGGGTGGCGCGCAGCCGACCCTCGACGCAGGGACCGCAAGGTGGTGCAAGCAAAGGCGGCAGCGACGGCAAGACAGGCGAAATGCCTAAGACAATACGCTGACGGGACATAGCGCGCAGGCGAGGAATGGACGGGTGCCCCATCCGGTGGTGCCACAGAACGGTGGGGTGGGCAAGCGACCGGCAGGAGCAAGACGCAACAACTGGACCACACATGGGAACCTGACCAGACACAGCTACCTGGTGAGACGCGGCAACCTGGTGAGACGCGGGGACCTGACGGGGGGCAGTGACAGGGGTCGGGGGCAGTAGCTGCTGCTGCTGCTGCTACTGCCGCTGCTGCTGCTGCCGCCGCTGCTGCTGCTGC